>CABHPH010156623.1:41054-51085 GCA_902168325.1 Peromyscus nudipes
AAATAAATAAATAAATAAATAAATAAATAAATAAATAAATAAATAAATAACTATCATTTTTGCTTTGTAAGAATTTAGTAGGGTCCTTTTTATCAGCATTATTTCATACCCCAATAAAGCTATGGTACTGGCAAGAGTATATTAATTACTATAATAAAATATCTGACATAATTAACCTATAAGAGAAAAAAATGTTTATTTGGCTCATGGTTTTGGAAACTCCTGTTTAAAACTGGGAGAATCCATTGCTCTGGACCCCTGGAGGGTGTTCAGGAAGGCAATTGTGGAGGGTATGCTGTGGAGCAAAGTGCCCATGTCGGAATCCAGAAAGCAAAGGTGCACTTAGGTACTAGGGTCCCACTACCACTGTCCAATTCAAGGACATGCCACAGTGACCTGAAGACCACCCAAAAGGCTCCAATCTTAAATATCAACAGCCTCACCCTATGATCCAAGTCTTCAGCACATAGATCTTTATAAGACATTCAGCATCCAAAGTACTAGACACAGACAGGATTAAATAGTTGCACCGGAACTCAGAGGATCATTTCGTTTCTATCTTGACTCAGTCAGTGAGCAGCGGTGCCCTCAATTCTTTGAACCATTGTTTCAGTGTCTGCAAAGGAAGATTGTGCAGTAATTCCTTCCGACTCCAATAGACCATAAGCCTCTTACCATTTTCATTTTTGCCTATGAGGCAAAAAGGAAGTTTCAAGGGTTAGCGTAGATGAATTTGGTGGTTTCTAAAGACTGGTCCTGGACCACAGACAGCAGCACCTGCAAGGAGAGACGTTCAAACTATCAGATCCCATTCAGGATCTACAGAATCAAAGAGTCCGGGGGAGGGGGGACCTAGAAATCTGTGTTTTCACAGTATCCACATGATCCTGTCATGTGCTTGAGTTTGAGAATCACCACAAAGACATTAAGTAAGTGTCCTGAACTCTTTTCCCATCAGACTATGAGTCTTCAGAGAAGGGATATGTGCAAAGCAAATGCAATAAGACAAAGCAAGTCCAAGGGAGTGAGTCTAAATCCCATTCTGAAGATGGCACATTCTGAGGTTGAGCATCTGTAATCTCTGGTGCTAGGCTGCAGTAAAGTTCACACTGTGCCCTCACTGATAGTCATCAGGGCTCACCCAGTACTGCACCCTTAGCGAGAGCCATTATCAGATGCCAGCTGGGGAGTCTGGAACTTAAATACAGGCACAGAAGAGGTAGGATGTTGGCTGTTCACATTCACCTTCTGTTTCCAGTTCTGTGATTTCTTTTAAAATGTGACATATCTGTCCAAACACGCATAAACACAAAAGTATATTAGTTCTATTCTTTCCTCTACCCAGTTTTACTCCTTCTATCTCCTCTCTGTCCTCTCACTTAGAATGTGTGAGTGAATAGGCTGGTAGTCCAATGTTTTTCTTTTCATGTTTAGTGCTTATATAACCAGATACCAACGCATAGACTATCATAGGCAAATCTTGCTTTACTCCAATTTCTTGTGAATTCTTCCACATTAAGAGATGTAAGTAGGTAGTTTTTTGTTAATGCCATTCCAGTTTTTTTCTTTGATGTGTACTAGTTAATCTTCTCTCTCTTTCTCTCTCTCAAAAAGAACATATTTTATCCATGCTTCTCAAAAGCTAATTAGCAACCTATCATGTGAACCTACAATCATATATGAATCCAGTCCCCAAATAAATGAACATTCACTTGGTTTTGAAATTTTCACCACCTAGGGGGTAGCAATAGATAATATTTCCATATGTTATTGCAGGGTGGAAATTTCAGTGGCTAAATATAGATTTCCTACTATGAAATCTTAGACTCAAGCGCTGTCTGTGTTTTTAATTTAACATTGCCACATGACTCTTTAAAAATCATAATGTTTACCATACCAATGCATTGCATGGGAATACCTGTCCTTCACATATCAACAATCAATGTTATCCTTCCAGTTATCTGAACACTGAGAAGCACAGCCGATTGCTGTTTTCATGACTTCACTAGGTGCTGTTGTGTTTGACTTTTTCATGTGCTCATTGGACCACATGAATTTGAATTCTGGACCAGATAGTCCTGGTTTTTTCTGGTTTTGATTTTGCATCTTTTGTTCTATTTTACGCATTTTAAAGCTCTCCGTTTATTAAAATAGGAATCTCTCATCAACATTACAGTTACATTCTGTAATATTGCCATTTGTCTATTGACAAATTGTTCATGGAACTTTATATTATTTATTCTGCTTATTTACATGTAGTCAAAGTCTTGACATAGCCAACTCTAAGGTGAACCTACAGCTGCCTAAACTTATGGAAATTTGACTTACTTTTGTGTTTATAAGCACTTCCTAGTGTTTGTACTTTTGTTGGGGGTCTTTTTCCTTTGCTTTTTGATTGGTTATCGATAAAATGGAGAATAGCTGATTGCATTACAGGCTTATTTCAAGACTTGGTTAACTTTCTTACCAATGGTTTTGCTGTAGCCGGTCACCTTAATGAAGAAAACATTATCCAGTGAGACTCTGAGATGGTATTCCTTTATTTTCCTATTTTTAAAAGGAACTTAATATTCTTGTCTTACTGCCTTCACTGCATTGAAACTACTCAATATTCGATAATATTGAACAATAACAATGACAAACAACAATCTTCCTATTTTTAATAGAAATTTTAGTGGTGCTTATTACATTCTTTTTCAATATATTAATAAAAAGACTTTTTTTTCTAGTAAGTTTTCTCCTGTTGAATAACTTTTGGGTCCCCGGGAGGAAAACATCTCTGATTGCTGTGTTTATTTTTAGAACTATATCACTCTTCTAATTGCTAATATTTTATTCAGAATACTTGCATTGCCTTTCAAAGTAGTGTTGGTGTCAAACTGCTTTTATGAGGTTGTGGTATTAAAATTCTTCTGTGATGGACATGATAGAGCCATGACACTCATGAACTCACAAGAGCTGTGGTTGTCTGCATCCACGTAAGACCCATACAAAACTGAACCAGTGGACGTTTTGTCATAGATGGAGGAGGGGTTCATGGCCTCCCCCAACTCCATGTTGTTAGGCTGGTGGAAGACAGAGTCACATAAGACACCAAGATGAACAACCTGTGTGGGAACCAGCCCCTTTGAGGAAATGGAAACTGAATGTTCTGTACTTCTCAGAAGTCATCTGACCCTTATTTCAGCAGAGCAGCTTAACCACAACATTCTGATATCTTAACGACCAGAAGTTCTCTCATAAAGAAGATTTGCTTACAGCATTTCCTTTACCCTTAGTACCACCCTCCTGCCCAACTAAAACCACCCTATAAAATCCTAAACTCCCTTTTTGGTGGGCTGTTCTCCCTTCTTTTGGAAATGGCCCAGCAGTTCATGCCTCAAATAAAGCTTTGTCCTTCGGCCTCAGCACAGCTCTGGTGCTCTCAATCTTCCATTAAGCTTCACACACTTAGGGAGCCAATGGTGGTGGAGGGCTGTTGGAGGGAAGAAAGTAACTGTCTTCAGTGATGGGGCTACTTGTGGTGCTATTTTGTTTGTGCTCTAACAAGTAAAGCTTGCCTAGGAATCAGAGTGCAGAGCTAGCCACCAGAGGCCAGGCAGTGGTGGCACACACCTTAAATCCCAGCACTTGGGATCTCATGCCTTTGATCCCAGTACTTGGGAGGCACACACCTTTAATCCCAGCACTTGGGAGGAAGAAACAGGAAGTGATATGGCTGGGCAGAGAAAGGAAGTGGTAAGGTGGGGTGGAGACAGGAGCTTGGTCCTTTGGGTCTTAGGATCAATAGAGGTAAGAAGTGGCTGTGGCTTGCTCCTTTACCTCTCTGATCTTTCAGCATTTACCCCTATATCTGACTCTGGGTTTTTATTATCAAGATCAATTAGGATTCACACTATAGCTACCGATGAGTTACCCTCACTCAGGTGGATAGTATCACACCTATGCCCTTGGGAGGAGCCCTGAGAAACCCAGTGTGTCACAAAGAAAAAAAATCCTCCTTAAAAATAATCATTCTTTCTTGTGATTATTAATTACCCTAGACAATGGCCATATTTCCCCATATATCGTAAATTTCCAGCTCTTGCTCTAGACTTTCAAAATATCCCCATAATTCTAAATCCCACAATTTAAAATACAATACTATCCTTTTATCCTTTTTAATGCCAGTGATCATGTTACTTTTGCTGATTTCTAATTTGAGAAGCTTTTTTTTTCTTATTTGGTTTCTCTTTGGTTTTTCTTGGGGATTTAGGTGGTTCTTCTTAAATTAACGTTTTAGGTGGTACATTTTTAATATGTTTTACCTGAAATAAAATTATATCACGTTCCCTCTTCTTTTCCTCCCTCCAGGCACTCCCAGCTGCCTCCTCTAGAACCTCCCATGCCACACTCTCAAGCTGATAGTCTCTTTTACTTTGATTATTATTGTACAGACATCCTCTATATGTATACACACAAATATATGTAGAAGTACAACCTGCTGAGTCCATTTTTGTTGTTTGTGTGTATATTATTTCAAGGCTGACCTGTCTGAATTGGACAACCAATAAAGGGGCTCATCCCTGGAAGAGACAAATTCTCCTTCACTCAGCAGCCGTTGGTTTCCTATAGTTCTTTGTCTCAGGGTAGGACTCTGTGAAATTTCCCACCTTCTACATTAACATGTCCATTGATATTGCCATGGTTCCAGTCATGTTTGTGTAGCTATTTCTAGGAGAGACTGAAGAAACTTCTTTAAAATGTATCCTATATCTTTTTTGTTTTATAAATAATCTCAACTTTTTAATTATTTCCTTTTCCTATGTCCTCTGGTTCACCTCATTGGTTTTTTAGCGTATAGTTCAGTATACAGTATATATTCAGATGAAGGTAACTAAGGCTAAAAGTTTTCCTCCAAATGTAATGTGCACTTATCTCTATTATGTGATAAGTTTTGTGTGCCATCCCAACAACTCTAGTACCTGTGGATGTTGTCTTCTTTAGAAATGGTGTCTTCTCAGATATAATAAAGATGAGGTCATGCTGAGTGAGTGTTCTAGTTAAGTTTCTGTTACTGTAATAAAATACCATTACCAAAAACAACTTGGGGAGGAAAGGATTTATCTGGCTTCTAGGTTCTTATGATAGTCCACTGAAAGGGCCAAGCAAATACCATGACAGGTTCCTAATATCCCAGTTAAAAACTAGGCCTCAGTTCCACCCTCCTAAAACTAGACAAGCCTTTTCTAAGGAAGCACAAACAAAGGCAATCAATCAACAACACCCCTGACTCCAGGGATGAGGGGAACTGCATGTACTAAGCCTAAGCCAGCCCCCTGCAACATCTCAAGGCAATGACCAATAGGGACAGATGCTGGGACTTGTCCAAACATGTCCAAAGATGGAAGAGTTGCAGCTCTGGCCTGCCACTGCTAGCCCTAGCCAATCAGAGATGTACTTATATAACCTCTGCTTGCTTAGCCAATCATAGATAGGATGACTTAACTGCTTCTAGAATTCTTTTAGCTGTGTATAAAAGGAGCCTGCAAGTTTCTCTCAAGGTTGCCATTTTGCCTTTTTGCTGGATGTATGGCCCCAGCATGCTGGAACCTTTACTCTTGAGATAATAAGCACTCTTACTGATTGCATATGTGGATGGTGGTCTTTTGTGGGATGACTCCAGGACCCTAGCATCCATAACTGAGAGAGGCCAACTCAAGAACTGAAGCAGGGCAGGAACCTGGAGGCAGGAACTGAAAGAGATACCATGGGGAGTTTTGCTTACTGGTCTGATTCTTCTGTCTTACCTGGTTTGCTTTCTTTACACACTTCTGAGCCACCTGTCCAGGAATGACACCACCCACAGTGGGCTGAGCCTTCCACACTGTTCAAATCTTAAATGGTCTTTTAATAAAAAAAAAAAAAGCCAGATATCAGGGTGAAAGCTGAAAGATCAGAGAAGTACAACAGCCAGCCACTAGTTCTTACCTCTACAAAATTCTCAGCCTAAAAAGAGTGAGTTTCTGTTTCCTCACTCCTTATATACCTTTCTCTGCCCTGATGGATGATGTCATTCTGTATGCTGTGAATGTGTGTTGCTCTGATTGGTTGATAAATAAAATGCTGATTGGCCAGTAGCCAAGCAGGAAGCATAGGTGGGATAAGCAGACAAGGAGAATTCTGGGAGGAGGAAGGGCTGAGTCAGGAGATGCCAGCCCACCATCCAGGGGGCAGCATGTAATGGTACACAGGTAAAGCCATGAAACACGTGGCAATGTACAGATTAACAGAAATGGGCTGAGTTTAAGTGTAAGAGCTAGTCAGTAGTAAGCCTGAGCTAATGGCCAAGCAGTTTTAATTAATATTAAGTGTCTATGTGATTATTTTATAAAAGGCTGTGGGACTGTAGGTGAGAGATTTGTCCCAACCGTGGAACAGGTGGGACACAGAAAAACTTCTACTACACTGCCCTGCCATATTACTTCCTGGGATTAAAGGCATATGTGCTTCCCAAGCAAAGGCATGGGATCTCAAATGCTGACATTAAAGGTGTGTGCCTCCACTGCCTGACCTCTATGTTTAATCTAGTGGCTGGCTCTGTCCTCTGATTATTAGGGTACAAAATATATCACCACACTTCCATATCAATCATCAATCAAGAAAACTTCCCACTGCCTTAGATAAAGGTAAATTTGATAGGCATTTTCTGAATTAAGATTCCCTCTTCTCACCAGGCAGTGGTAGCACATGCCTTTAATCCCATCACTCAGGAAGCAGAGCTAGGTGGATCTCTGTGAGCTCAAGGCCAGCCTGGTCTAGAGAGTGAGACCCAAGACAGGCACCAAAAACTACACAGAGAAGCCCTGTCTCAAAAAAAAAAAAAAAAAAAAAAAAAAAAAAAAAAAAAAAAAAAAGATTCCCTCTTCTCAAATGCCCCTAGTTTTTATTAATGTGGCCAAAAAAAATTATATTAAGCTAGGCCTTCACCAGTATGTTATGTGTTCTTTCTTTTAAGTGGAGAGAAACAAACAGGTATTGAAGAAAGATCGATGTGTAAAGAACACAGAGCTTGAAATGATGCTGCCACAATTTAAGGAATGCTGGTGCTACCAGACGAGAAAAGGAAGCATCCTTCCTCAGATGTTTAGAGGAAGCCTGGCTCTGCTACCATTCTCCACACTGGGGTTGGACTCTCCAGAATTCTAGAATTGAGAGAAGAAAGCTGTTGTTTTAAGCCCCACAGTTTGTGATACTTTGTTATGTTAGTGCTGGGAAGTTAATCTACCAGCTCAGAATGAGATATTAAATCCTATCATTTAGGAAGCTGAGGTGGGAGAGTTACTATGAGTTTAGGGTCATCCTGGGACACATAGTGAGTTCTAGACCACCTAGACTATGAACTGAGACCATATCTCAAGAAATATGAATATCTCATATCCATAGTCACTCAGATGGCCATGATTAAATTCGGTGGTTCACAAGCACAACAAAAAGGCATGAAAATTCAGAGGGAGGAGAAAGAAGGGAAGATTGACATAGTGGCAGACAAATAAGAGGGGGTGGAAATGATAGTAAAAGTTATGCATTATATACACGTATAAAATTGTGAGGAAAAAATTTAATGAAGTTTTAAAGTTCTGCTAAGTTATTAAGATGCATGGAAAAAATAAGATCCTGATAATAGCAGCTTTTTTAAACCATTGTTACCAATTCATGTAACCCCAAACTAGATAGTTTGCTTCTGTGTGCTTTCTTCCTATGTGTGAATATACAGCAGTCACAACACCCAACAACTATTGTTCATATAATGCAATAATAAAAACACTTATATTTGTGTCCAATAAAATAAATATGTGATCTCCTTTGCACTGCCTTTTAATTGTACTGCAATTATTCCTTTTTGTTTATGTAATAGCCATCTAAGACTATGCTAAGTAATAATATAAGAAATTAGGAAAATACCTTATTAGGTATTAGGAAAGTCCCAACACTCAGGAGGCAGAGGCACTTGGATCCCTGTGAGTTTGAAGGCAGCTGATTTATATAGCCAGTTCAATGACATTCAGAACATAGTGAGACCCTGTCTCAGAAAAAGGAATCCCACAGAAGAGGGGAAGGAGGGATTGTAGGAACCAGAGGGGTCAAGAACACCACAAGAATACAGCCAACAGAATCAACTAAGCGGGGCTCATAGGGGCTCACAGAAACTGAAGCGACAAACACAGACCGTGTATGAGTCTGAGCTAGGTCCTCTGTATGTACCTTCTGGTTGTACAGTTGGGTATTCTTGTGGGACTCCTAACAGTGGGAGTGGGGAGTGTCTCTGACTCTTTCACCTGCTCTTGGGACCGCTTTCTTCATACTGGGTTGCCTTGCCCAGCTTTGATCTGAGAGTTTTGCCTAGTCATATTCTAATTTGTTATGCCATGCTCAGTTGATATCCCTTGGAGGCCTGCTATCTCTCTCTCTCTCTCTCTCTCTCTCTCTCTCTCTCTCTCTCTCTCTCTCAAAAAACAGAGGAGTAGATCTGAAAGACAGGGGAGGTGGAAGGGGTGGAGGTGGGGGAAGGGAGAAACTGGGAGGTGTAGAGGGAGGGGAAACTGCAGTCAGGGTGTAATGGTGTAATGTACGAGAGAAGAAGAAAAAGAAAGAAAAATTTTAAAAAGAAATTAGTAAGTAATTAAAGATTATTTTTGTTTTCAGGGTATTAAATCATGGTTAAGAGGGTAAAAATAAGACCTCTGCACATCTTTGATTTATAAACACTTTCTTTGTGTCTTAATTTATTATTAATTTTTGTAAACATTCTACAAATGTATTGCATACCTCATTAGACATGTGCATTATTCACGTGTATAAATTGGGCATGAATAAATGGCTATGTTCTTGAGTAGCCTTGATTGAACATACCTGTACATTTCTGAAAGACAAGTTCTGAGTTATTCCAATATGGCTTCATTTAACAAATGTCCCCAGCATGTGTTAGCATTTCTTTATTGTATTGTTAGGGCTCTGGCTTGATGCCTTTTAAATCACACATTTTCCTCATGGCACAGAGCTTCTGTCAGGCTCACATCAGGTTCCACTGGTCTGTCCTCCAAAGCTTCTATATTTTCCTGTGTTTTGCATTGCTTTACACTGTTTTCACAGTTGGAGGGAAATGTCTTTCACTCAGTCTTCTAAGCCAGTAGTTTTGTCTCCCTTTACCTGTGGACACAGGACACACTTTCCCTTCTAAACTGTGCTGTCCTCCAATCTCTTTGAGTATACTTCTTACTCTTCTGTCCCAGTTAGCTATCTCCTTCATAGACACATTGTAATTGTGCCCTATGCTCTGACCTTGCCATCTCTCATGTTGACATACTGATTTGGGAATTTTGTTGTTCTTGTTTTATATAATTGGGACTCATATATTATTAGAATAAACACACCAGGTAGAATTCCATTACAGGAAAGGACAAAGTGATCCTCTGTAGGAAGCATCCCTGCTCTTCAAGTGATAACCAAACCTATATTTTTAGCTATTCCTTGACATCTCAGTTGTCATGGAGACCCAGCACACACACACACACACACACACACACACACACACACACACACACACAGAGGGATGGGGGGATGGAGTGAGAGAAAGAGATGGGGAGGGGAAGTTAGTTCTTTCCAGAGTTCATAAATCCCTTTGGACCAAGTTCTTCCCAGTATCCCAATTTTACAATCCCTGCCTCAGGTATCTCTTTCACTGATATGCAGACCTTCATCCAGCCCCCAACACACAAAGCTCTGTACCAGTTCTCTCCAGTGAGATCTCACAAGCCAAGGCCTGTAGATGTAACCAACCGCCTTATTAAATAATAAACACAAAGCCAATGTAAGGATGAAAGCCCAAAGAGGTCAGAGCTAAGAGTCTTACCCGCTTTTCCGCCAGCTAGCTTCTCCCGCCAGGAGATCTCTCCGAAAAGGAGTTACTTCTTGTGCGTTTGACTTATAAAGAGTCCTTGTTCTTCCTTCTCATTGGTTGTAAACCCAACCACGTGACTGCCTCGTCACTG
>CABHPH010156624.1:13665-40442 GCA_902168325.1 Peromyscus nudipes
TATCTATCTATCTATCTATCTATCTATCTATCTATCTATCTATCTATCTATCTATCTATCTATTTATTTATGAGTATGAGTGTTTTGTCTGGAAGTGTGTGATCCATGTGCATACAGTGTCCATGGAGGCCAGAAGAGGGCATCAGAACCTTTATATTGGAGTTAATAGGTACCAATGAGCCATCATGGGGGTGCTGGGAACCAAACCAGGTTCCTCTTGCAAGAGCAGCCAGTGCTCTTAACTGCCGAGCCAGCCCTTTAGTCCTCCAGCCCCTCATTTTAAAATAAGGAACTTCTCATTTATACAGGCATCTGTGAAGCCTGAAGTCCACAACTAGAGACACTTAGGAGTTAGCTGAAGGGATGCTGCTCCATGACCATCCCACATCTTAACTTTCTCTATTTTCTAGTTCTTTCCATAGGATGAACAGATGTGTTCTTCTTTAGAAGGGAAACAGAACAAAACCACCACCACGGAAACTGTCCTAGGCCCCTCCTCTGGCTCCCACTACCTGTCCGCACCTGGCTGCCAGAGGCCTCCTGAAAAGGTGGTCCAGGTTGATATCACCACAACCCATCCACGGCTCAGCCTCATTTCAAACTCCTCTACCATGCTGGTTCTCAATTGGAGTGATTTTTATCTCCTAGGGCACATTTTTGAAGTTATTTCTGGTTGCCATGATTGGCAGCTGCTCTTGGTATCTGGTAGGAGGACAGACTGATGCTAAATACCTCACAATGCACAGGTAAGCCCACCCACAAAGTATCCAGTCCAAAGCATGGCAGTACTAATGCTGAGAAACCCTGTTCTATTGCAGATCTTCTAAACTGAATGCAGGGGTCTTGAAAATGTGGCAACAGCAAAGGTTTCTGAACATGTGATGATCAGAAATAGATTGAAAATCAGATATGTAGATGTGTGGTGGTGGCACACACCTTTAATCCCAGTACTCAGGAAGCAAAGGCAAGTGGACCTCTGAGTTCAAGGTCAGCCTGGCTCAGGATGGCCAGGGCTACACAGCGAAAACTTGTCTTGAAAGAGGAAAAAAAAAAAAAAAAAGAAAAGAAAAGGGAAGGAAAATCAAATGTGTAATGAACATGAGGTATCTCTGGCAGTGTTCACACCTGTTCATCCTATATCATCACTGCAGCCTTGCCTCTGAACACACAATGCACACACATCACACTCTGTACCTTGCTGCACCTCTCAATATCAACAAACACTGCCCGAAACACTTTAGCTTAGAATCAGGACTATAGCGTGCTGTGAGTTGCAGTGTCGTTTAGTAATACATATGAAGTTTTCTGCTCTTACAGAAACATAGTGTTTCCTTGCAGACAATAAAACTTTCAATATTTCCCATCATCATTCTTTAGCATGTAAATACCAAATCATCGTATCTCTGGATTCTATTGTGTCAGATAGACAAGCACACCCATCTCATTAGCATGTAAGTTTGCTTCTTTTAAAATAAATGGTAAATTATATGCCCACTGAAGGATTGTTTTGAAATACAATTCCTTATGATTATCAATAAATGATTTGTATACTAATTTCATATACCAATATACCCGGGATTGCATACAAATTTCTTGGGTAGAAAGGAGTCAGGAGGGAAAGTCCTTGAGGGGTGCTACTTGATTGAATCAGTTCTTAGTAAGGTCACTGATGACTTCATTGCCTCATCCTGTGGACTCACGCTACCTTTCTCTGTCACACCTCTGACCAGAGGTTCCTGTGAAGCTACTTTCTTCCTCCGGCTTCCAGAAGACTCCTGCCTTCCTCTTCCAACTCCTAATTCCTGCTCTTCCCCAGGTCACAGGCATGACGGCACCTTCTTCTTCTTCAGGAGCAGAACTGTGCACACCTGTGAGCTGCTTGGGTTTCCTACTCATCAGGGGCAGAGCCCGGGTAAGCAGCTGTTCCTCCCTAAGCCTTATCTACCCATCTCTGTGTGATGCAGCATGGCATTCCCTCAGTGCCAATCTTGCTCAGACTTCTGCAAATTTGGTGCTGAGAATGGGCAGGGGAGGAGAGAGGGAAGGAGAGAGCTAGAGTGTGGTCTTCCTCTGCTAACAGCTTTCCATGGGCTGATATTGCACTAAAGACAGAAGCAAACTCATTCCAACTACACCTGGCAACCCCAGGGTACCATGGCCCTAATGCCCCATCTGTCTTTCCTTCCTAGTCTACTGTGAGATAACCTGCTCACACATCCAGGGATTTGGAAAGCTGAGATGTCTCTGACCCACCGAACAGGACAAAAAGTTCCTCTGTTGTGCTATTGGTTTTAAAGATGACCTTACCTTCCTGCCAAGGGTTTACAAGAGGGCCTTGCATAGTGAACTCCTCAATGACACAGACGACATCTTCTTTATGTGCTCACAGCATAGGTCCGTGGCATACATAGGGGCTCAGCAGAATTTTGAAGATGATAGAAATCATTACTATCTAAGCTCTGGGGTCATGCTTACAGGGATGAACATGAACTCTGGGGTTGTTTGGGAGCTCTTCTTGGTGCAAAAGGGTTATTCTGAAAAGGCCCATTCCCCTTTGCTGTTTTTCTCAGTGAACAAGGTGAACATCTAACTTTATTTATCATCATCATTGTTACTAGTGTATGTGTGATATGTGTGTATGAGTGCACGGGTATGCCATGGCGCACGAGTACAGGTTAGAGGACAGCTCTGAGGACTTGGTTCTCTCCTTGCATCTGGGCTCCAGGGATTGGAGTCAGCTTGCCCGGCTTGCACAGCAGGTGCTTTTCACACTGGACCACCTCCCCGGGTTAGCACAGTAACTCTTCCTACCATTGGACCACACACCCAATTCTATCATTTTCCGTTTACTCTCGCAAGTCATTCTCTCAAGCTATGAACAATTAGCCTGGCTACCAGTGAGAGGGAGGGCGGATGTGGAGATGGACAGGTACCATGCTTCCTCACCTGCTCCCATCACTCACTACCGTCAGCTAGGACACAAGCCAGTCAGTTATGCCCTTGACTATACCTTCCACATCCAGGTGTCTACCCGAGGCAGGTGGCATAGTGACATGGAGGCTACCTGCTGTGTAGGATGTTGGGAGGACCAAAAAAGAATGGCATATGAAAGACTCTTTTAACAAATAAGAATAAAGCACCAAGTATTTTTGGTAACTAGGAAAAGGCCCCTCGCTTGAAGAGACTAAATAGGTTACAGTTAAGAGAGTATTTTGGGCTTTCTGATCTGGGAGCCATGACCCCAGTGTGAGGCCCTATATTGTACTCTAAGATAATAACCAGGTGAAACACTGTAGTAATGCCAATGGTGTTGAGTGGAAATTTGTTCTGGAATAACGATAGAGCTGTGTATGTTACTGGGCATTAAACCCATGAAAAACAGAACAGCAAGAAAGCTTGACAGCCTGCACAGTGGATGCTTCCAGTGTTATTAGGGCCGCTAGACACAGTCTCATACCAACAGGTAGGCAGATGTTACAACAGAAATTAAGATAGCTAATGCAGGTACATATAGAACACGTTCATTTAAGCAAAGCTGTTCTTTGGTTTTGTTTTGTTTTTGAGACAGGTTCTCTCTATGTAGCTCTGGCTGTCCTGGAACTTGCTGTGTAGACCAGGGTAGCCTTTGACTTGCAGAGATTCACCTACTTCTGCCTCCTGAATGCTGGGATTAAATACATGCACCACCATACCTGGGGTAACAAAGGTGTTGTTAACACAGTCAGTCAAGATGAAGGCCAAGGGTAGAAGGCAGGCACAAATGTTTATCTTTCTGTCTGTGTGTGGTGTTAGGGATGCAGCCCATGGCCCGTGCATGCTGAGCACACATGCTCCCACTGAGCTGCATCGCAGTCCATCAGATGCACAATGTGCTGGTTAGGGCTTAATTTTTTTATCAACTTCACATTTGGAAGAGGGACTCTTAGCTGAGAGATTGCCTCCATCTGATTGCCTGTAGGCAAGTCTGTGAGGTATTCCTTTTGTTTTTTTCTTGATTAATGATTGATGTAGAAGGGTCCATCCCCCTGTGGGTGGTATCATCCCTGGACAAGTGGTTCTGGGTAGTATAAGAAAGAAAGCTGAGCAAGCCATGATGAGCAAGTCAGTAAGCAGCAATCCTCCATGGTCTCTGCATAAGTTCTTGCCTCCAGGTTCCTGCTTCAATTCCTGGACTGTAAGCTGTAAGATGAAACGAACCCTTTCTTCTCCAAGTTGCTTTTGGTCATGGTGTTTATCACAGCAATGGAAAGCAGGCTAGGGCAGACAGTCTTTAAAAAGCTTCCCAGGTAATTCAGACATGTGCTGCTCAAAGTGTGGACCTGGGGCTGGCAGCCTCAGCCCCCCTTGGGAATTCTTAGCCTCACATGTATTACATCACCTCTGGTTTCAACAAGTTTTCCAGAGGATCCACACACACTATGGTTAGAGAGCATTGGCCTTCTTTGTATGAAACATAGGAGGCTCCATTGGTAGGTAAGTGCAGAAGAGGCCAGCAGTTTAGAGGGCACCTGGGGATTTGGAGCTAGCTTGTGTCTCCTGATGGAGGCTGAGACATCAGCTCTAACATAATGAGTCAGGTCCTGAGCAATTAGCAAGGGAAGGGACGGGGCAAAGTGGTAGCCAATAAGTGGAAAAAGGAGATGTGTTTTTTATCCTAGAAAGTCTAGAAGTTTCTGAAGGGGGCTAGGAAGCCATAATTTGGGCCAATATGTTAATCATTTTAAATAACTTTACTATCTAGCATTTTAACTTTATTCAAAAAGTTATTTTAAAAGCTATGTCTGCTGATTGCTCTCTGGTGGAGCTATTGGGTGGGTGGGCATTAAGATGATGACCATGTGGAGTGACAGATGTTGTCTTAGGGTTTCTATTACTGTGAAGAGACATCATGACCATGGCAATTCATAAAGGAAAACATTTTACTGGGTGGCTTACAGTTCAGAGGCTCAGTCCATTATCATCATGATAGGACATGGCGATGTGAAGGCAGACATTGTGCTGGAGAAGGAGCTGAGAATTCTACATCTTTGATCTGCAGGCAACAGGAAGTGAACTCAGGCACTGGGCATGGCCTGAGCATATATGAGACCTCAAAGCCACTCCCACAGTGACACTTCCTCCAACAAAGCAACACTTCCTAATAGTGCCATTCCCTATGAGCTTATGGGGGCCAAGTACATTCAAACTACCACAGATGTATTAGCCTCCTGGCTTTGGGGATGTAGGTGGGTCTCTACCAGTCTAGAACTTACTTTCTCTCTTAATCTGTCACACATGAGCATCCACCACACTCTTATAACCTCATCATATGGAAACAGATGAGCAGACCATTGCTTTCTTGGTGCTGACAGAAGATAGAGGTAACCAGAATGCACACGCTTCTCAATGAAAAAGAAGTTCCTCTCATTTGTCAAATCCAAGTGTCTGAGGAAGGCTGCCTGGAGCTGTGTTGGAAAGGATCCTGAGGCCTCTCCACACCTTGCCGTTAGTCTTCTTGCAAACAAACCCCTAGTTCTCAAAGGAAGTGTGTGGTGATATTGTGTTCCCCAAAATATTGTGCACCCTAATAAACTTATCTGGGGTCAGAGAACAGAACAGCCACTAGGTATAGAGGCCAGAAAATGGTGGCACACACTCCTTTAATCCTAGCATTCCAGAGGCAGAGATCCATCTGGATCTCTGTGAGTTCAAAGCCATACTGGAAACAGCCAGGCATGGTGACTCACGCCTTTAATCCCAGGAAGTGATGGCAGAAATGTATATAAGGCGTAGGACCAGGAACTAGAGCTGGTTAAGCTTTTAGGCTTTTGAGCAACAGTTCAGCTGAGATTCATTCTGGATGAGGACTGAAAAGCTTCCAGTCTGAGGAAACAGGATCAGCTGAGGAATTGGCGAGGTGAGGAAGCTGTGGCCTATTCTGTCTCTCTGATCTTCCAGCTTTAACCCAATACCTGCTCCAGGTTCGTTTTCATTAATAAGACCATTTATGATTCATGCTACAGAAGTGACATATCTGTTCCTGCTGAAACCTTGAATGATGGAGAAAGCACCATGGAGACCCTCCTTTCTGATGAAGGTGCTTGCACTCGAGACCCTGAGAACACCACGTGAGGGAGGAGACAATGGCCTCCATGATCAAGTAGATCAATGTCACATTGATTGACACATGACAGAGACTGGTACATGAATTGGGTTATGTTTGTATGATCTCTCCTTAAAGGTAGAGCTTAAACAAGGCATCCCACTCCAACCATGAGGATTAGGCAGAGAAATATGTAAACCATATAGAATTCCCCATGTCACACAAATATACAACCTCTGATCTTTTCAAATTGTCCCAGTTGTCTCCAGGAGTCCCTGGCTGGGTTCTAACAGGTGTCTCAAAGCAGTCCTGCCTCAATCAGATGGCACTGGCCATTTTCCTCCTCTTCTGTCTTCAGGAAAGTCTCCCTAGTTACTGCTAATATCCAAAGAAAGCAAATAGATGTCCGTGGTCAGGGGACCAACCTCCCTGAGGAAAGACCTCTTATGGACTCAGGATATGGCCTGCAAACCTGCCCACACCTGTCTCCATTGAGCCAAAGACCTGACCCCAGCAGGAATGTTTGCTATGCATGCGTATGCAGGTGTCCCTCTCTTAACTAGAGGCTTACGTAGGTGTCCTGGAAGCTGTTATTCTTACTTCTTATGGTGCTTTTGCAGAGCACCAGGACAAGAGCAAAGCGATCAGACAAGACAAAGCTCGGAGGTTCATACTGAGAGTGGCTGTGACAGGTGATATCATGGTTAGGTTGGTATGTATGGCTCAGATGATTAAAAAAATCCTAATCATGGACTGGAGAGATGGCTCAGCAGTTATGAACACTGGCTGTTCTTCCAGAGGTCCTAAGTTCAATTCCCAGCAACCACATGGTGGCTCCCAACCATCTGTAATGAGATCTGGCGCCCTCTTATGGCACGCAGGCAAAACACTCTATACATAATAAATAAATCTTAAAAAAAAAAAAATCCTAATCATGACAGTGCTTTGGAAGCTGAAGCAGGAGAACTGTTGACTCCGAGGCCAGCCTGGGCTATGTAGTAAGGCCTTGTCTCCCCAAAGGAAAGCAATGAAACAGAAGTCCACCAACATCTCTCTCCCAAATTAATTAGCTTATTCATAAAAGGCAATGGTCTGCACCTCCCAGCAGTCCTGCCTTCTTAGGCCTCTGCAAATGACATAAACAACAGTGATCATTCTCCAAAGGCCAAGAAAGGGTAAAGAGTTAGAAACAGGCCCCAAGTTGTCTCAGGTTCCTTCTAGGAGCTGCAGAATACGAAAGCAGCTCATGTTCATTTAATGGTACCTATCCAAAAACATAAACATTCATCTCAGGGCTGTCGGCACTTCCCAAGAAGTCATAGAGAAGAGGTCAAGGCAGAGTTGGAAGGTGGGAAGCGAAGGTCTCTGTCTTTTCCCTACTCATTCAATGAGACGGTTAATACTTTGCTGTGGCTACCTTCAGGGATTCTCCTGAGCTCACGTTTCTAGAGAAAGTAACAATTCAAGTTCAGATGATCCTGTGCTATTCAGAAACCTGGGACCCAAACCACATAAACACCAAAGCGTCTCAGGTGCTCGAGTGGCGGGGTTTTGAGGCAAGCAATCCAAGACACAGTTTAATAACCTGGGACTCTATTTTGTTTTGGTTGTATACACTACCCCTCTTGTACTAATGCACTCAGCAGCCCAGCTCCTTTACCTGTATATACCATGCACATGTGCTCTCTTTAAACAGTGCAGCAAGCTACATGCATGCCCCTCTCTGTACAATAGTATAAGTTGCCTTCTCCCAATCAAGTCAAATTTAGACAGTTTCTATTTAAATGTATTCCGAATTTATCTGGTAGGAAGACTAGAAGGACCCATCTATTCTGAACCAGTTTTGGGTATACGTTCAGTAAGTCATATTGTGTCCTTCAAACGAACTTTTATTGGAGAATCATCTATTTACCATTTTATGCTTATGTATAATTGAACATGTGGATGATTAAAATCAGATGCATTATGGGAAGACTATGTGCAGTAGGAAAATGAATATATGACCTAATCTACCAATCAAAAGGGAGATCCACTCAAACTATACCCCTTAGTAACAAGCCCCTCTTTAGACCCCTAAGAAGAGAACCCAGGCTGTGACCTGGGGCCCTTGAGTGCCCTCACTCATGTGACAATCTTGACAGGGCATCTTTTCTACTCTGTAAAACTGCTTTGCTCCCATAGAGACCACCTTGCCACCTTTGCACATCTGTGTGAGCCCTTGTCTTCATTCTTTGGATAAGGGGCCCAGAACTGGAAACACCCAGTCCAGCCCCTGGCCATTGTAACAGTGGGTTTCATGATTTTGCTGTTTCCTAGAATGCAACATGACAACCTCATTACTCTCCTCTCTACTGATTCTTGAATCCACAATTTTAAACTTTCATTTTCAATGAAACAATAACCTCACTGCCCCAAAGGCCAAAACAAACACAGTTATTAACCTCTAACTGCTTTTCTGTGGCCTGATGCTCTTTCAGAAAACACATTACATATATATGTTATTTGACAAAAAGACTCCCTTTTCCAAATTTTTTTTGGGGGGGCATGGAATCATTCAGGAATGTCTAGCCAATCTGAATTTGCATTCTGCATCCTTTGAAAGTGTATTTCTTAGCCAAGCATGGTGGTACAAGCTTATGATCTAGCACTTGGGAGCCTGAGGTAAAGGAATTAAGAGCTTAAGGCCTGACTGGGCTACATGGTGAGACCTTGTTTCAAAACCAAACCAAACCAAACCAAACCAAACCAAACCAAACCAAACCAAACCAGCTTTCTTAATTCTAGGAAGCTCAGGGCAGATAGAGTGTTGATGATGGCACTGGCCTATTTACTTACAACTGGAAAGGACGTGATCACATGGGAAAAGGAAAGAGGGAAATAGAAAAAGGAAGCTGGATGTGATGGTGCATGCCTGTAATCCTAACACTCTGGAGGTGGAGGCAGGAGGATCAGGACTTCAAGGTCATCCTTGACTACAAAGGGAGTTTGAGGCTAGCCTGGCCTACAAGGGATCCTGCCCTTAAACCAAACCAAAGCAAAAAAGGAAACATGAAGAGTGTTTTGGAAGCTTTCAGATAGACTTCATTCATAAAGAAAATGTCAGTGACATGCCCGAAGATACTTTTACAAACCCATTACTTTATCAGCTAACTTTAAAATGAATGAAAATAAGAACAGGAAATGTAAATAATTTCTCTCGGTTTGTCTAATGGACAGAGAGATTCCTTGAGAGTAGAGGTGACTGCTCTTCATGTTTCTGCCACAGGACTGTCAGCCTGGTAGACTCCCTTCCTGTCCTTTTCATTCCCTCATGCTGTGGTCACATTAAATATAACACATATGTCACATGTACCCTTCCTCTCTCCCATGTGTACTTTAGCCCTTGAGGCCAGATGGAATGGCAGCCTGTAGGGAAAACTTGGGCAGATTCCATTAACAGCCCTGTGCCTGCGACTGTCACATCCCTCACAGGAAGCGCCAGCAATGCCAACTCCTGAGGTGTGACAAATACACACCACCTTCCCAGTGATGGTGTCACACTCCCCTCAATCAAGGCAGCCATCTCCTCTTCTCAGGAGAATGATGACTGGGGACCCTGTGCTGACCTGATATGTCCTTAATAGAGGTCACCGAGAGGCCGAGGCAAGGTGGCAATCCGAATCCTACGCAGAGCAGACAGGAATGTATGACCGCTCCACCCTCAGGTGGCCATCATCCACAGGAGAGACTTGTGTGCTGAGTCAGAGCTTGTGAGATCCAGAGCCAAAGGAGACTACCCTCAGGGTCTAATTTACCTGGCTCAGACAGGTGTGTGTGCGCATGCGTGCGTGCGTGCGTGTGTGCGTGCTCTCGCACAACCTGCATGGTTAAAACAACCATTTTCCGTCATGCAGGAAATGCGGAAAGTGTCTCTCTCTCTCTCGTCAGTTTTATGTGCATCCTCATCACTGCGTATACTTGGAAACTGGCTGCAGCTGTCGCTATCATCTCCAGATCCGTGTGGCACCCAGTTTCTGTATCGCTGGTCCAGAGGTTAGAGCTTTGAGGCCAGCTCCATCTCACTCAGGGAGTCATGATTTAGTACTGGAGTTTGACTCATTAGCCAGGTTGCCTCACTCTCTGTTTGTTCCTGTAGGACTTAGGCTTTACACTTAGCTAGAAATACAAGATGATGATCATTTACTGAGGACATCAGTTTTCAAACTCGGTCTGTGTGGCAAGGCTGGTCCCTATTCTTGTGAGGACCACATTTCTCTGCTAAACCAGATGCATCTTCTCCATCCATCTTCACACTTGTACTTCTAAGTTGGCTGGTACCTTGCACTTCTAAGCTAGCTGGTACCTTGCACTTCTAAGCTGGCTGGTACCTGGTTGTCCTTGAAGTAGCTTTTCTAATTACTCAGGCAATAAATTAAAAAAAAACTGGACTTCCCATAATTTCTGTGCTACATGGTGTTTCACAGATAGATTTGAACTGGTAAGTTAAGATGAAAGGGGTAATTTTAATGATTAGAGAAAGGAACACAAAGAAAATCCACACGCATGTGGAGATAAATAGAATTTTCTCCTTTACTGTAGGTCTTTCAAGTGGATTCATTTCTTAAATGTATCCAGTATGAACACTGTGAGATCAAGGCGAGCTTCTCTCAATGTCTTCAATCTACATCCCTAAAGGTGTCGTCTCTCTCTTCCACAAAGGATGCTTCAGGCTTTGTAGACCACACGGTCTCCAGTGCACCCATTCATCTGCCACTATAGTGTGAAAACCAACACAGACAAAATGGAGATGAAATGTGTGATTGTGTTCCAGTAAAGATTTGTTGACAAAGGCAGTGTGAAGGAATGGATCTGGCACACAGGCTGTAATTCATAAGCTCCTGCGTCAAAGGCCTAGAAACTATCTCCTTGAAGTCTCAGCTATGGACAGTAACTGCAAAAACCACGGCAGCCTACTTGATGCCAATCATTTTGGTTTCCCAATGCAAAGTGAGGTGGATGGTTGCTTAGTAATTATGGTGATAGTTTCTAAGCCTCATCAAAAAGGTGCCCTCTTGCTCGGTCCTTTATATTGGACTGGGAAGGCTGAGCAAAGCCAGCAGGTGACAAGGACCAACAGTGGTTATGTGAGCCTTTCCCAATCCTACAACCATAGGTGACCACACAGCATGGAAAGCTTGGTTCGCATCCTTCTCCCTCATCCCCCACAAAGACAGCATCTGGAAGATACGATGCCTCTCACGTCCTGACCCTTCTTGTTCTGCACACTGTTTTGACCACTGCGTACTTTTACACTCACACTCTGTGCTGTATCATCTCCCTGTGTGATGTACAGTCTTTGGTTCCTTGCTTGTCCATCGGCTCACAGGAAGATGAGCTACCTGGTGATTCCGCAGTCAGACGAGAGCTGTAGGGGTCTGGCTGCAGCTGCGAGCCCCTCCACTTGGGGCAGCTAAAGGATTGGCTTATGACTGGTTGCCTGGTCTACTAACTGGCCCTCCAACGATGACAGAGCTCCTCTAGCTGTGTCCTTTGCCTTCGGAGTTTGCTACTGACAGAATGAAGGTGATGATAAAACACATGGAAGTCATCAGGTTTCCTTCTTACGTCAAGCTGGCTTCTCTAACAGTGCATTAGAAAACTGTACATAAATGAAAAACTTACTGTCCGGAAGTGTTTCACAGAGTCTTTCCAATCAATAGTTCAGTTCTGGATAATTCACAAATCCAGTAACTACTCATGAAATGCATGATGCAAATTTACACTTTAGCTAATGTCTGAGGAAATCTAAAAGACTTATTTACAAAAAGACTTATTTTTTGTTTGTATGCATGAATGTGTGTGTGTGTGTGTGTGTGTGTGTGTGTATGTGTGTGTGTGTGATGTATACAAGAATGCCAATGCCCAAGGAGACCAGAAGAGAATGTCATTCCCAGGAGCTGGAGTTCCAGGTATGTGTGAGCTACCTGATGTGGGTATGGAAACTGAACTCAGGTCCTCTGGAAATGTCCTGACCACTAAGCTGTCTCTCCGGCTCAGCTATTTTATTATATAGTGTTTTGATTTGTTTTGACTTCAACAAACAGGCTTACTGTATTTTGGTTCTGATGAAGTTATCATACACATTTGCAGTTCCCTTCTGGGGACTATCTGAGCATAGCCCAGCACACTGCTCCTGAACCATGTGCTGTATGATGAGAATCAGATCTCACAGGCAATGGCCCCTGACGGGGCTGTTGATTAAAGACTGTGAACTGAGAAAGCAAGCAGAGGTGGGGGGGGGGCAGGAACAGGTGCATCTGGGGAGCCGCTGCCAGGTCAGGTTGCTGTGATAGGGTGGGCTTTAGAACCAACCTGCCGTTAAGCAACGGCAGCGCTAACTAACCTAAGCAACAGCACACAGACCACGCTTCCCAGGGAAGGGTGTGCAGGTGGCAGACTCCTGCATTCAGTCAAATCGGGGGAGGATGGTGCCTCACAATGTCCCAGTGACACATTTGAAGATGCAGTGGACTGTCTCGGCATCTTCTAAGAGGGAACTTGGTGACTTACAATATGAAGACAGGCAAAACAAGGAAGATTATAATAGACAAAAGAAGGGTAGAATTTGTGAGAGGCAAACCTCTTTTCACTACACTGATTGCCTGTCAATGCCCACAATGTATCTGCCGGCCCAATTCCTTCCAAAGGAGCTAAAGAGCCTCTGCATTTTGAAAAAAAAAAAAAAAAACAACCTATTGTTTTAATGATTCAATGGGCACAGATCATCAAATTTTCATGATCACATTTCCTAAAATAGAAGTGTGCTCACTTAGACTTCAAAGAATTTGCTTTGTAGACCCATGGGGAAAGCAATTTCCAATCATTTTTATCTTTGGGTGGCTTTTTATTTCCCTTGTTTATATATATATATATATATTTCTAAACATTGCTATTTAGTTTGGCATACATACTTTCAAGGCTATTATGAAAATTCTGGCATTCTAAGAGGAATAAAATGAACATAATGAAGACAGATAAAATGAATCGCTCCCATTAGCATTTTGTGCGAGATTTAGGTCTTTTGCCGGGGAACATAAATGTACAGGGATACATGAGAAATAACTGAGGTGCCAAACTTCAGTTGTACCCAGTTCTGCCATTGGTACCCAGGTGCCAAACATTCAGGACTATGTGCAAGCTCTGTGGTCAGAACTGGGGAAAATCACTTCCCATTAAACTCAAAGCCAGATTTGGTGTGTGACAGATAAAGGGCTCTGCACATCCTTCTGTGGAGACAGGAAGCGCCCTCCCTCCCCTAAACTTCTAGTGAAGAATTCTGTTTATTTGTTTTGGGTTTTTTGATACAAAGTCTCACTATGTAGCCCTGGCTGTCCTGGAACTTTCTATGTAGACCAGGCTGGCCTCAAACTCACAGAGGTACGCTTAAAGGCATGCACCACCCAGTCTGGCCAACAAAGAATTTTTTTTTTTTTCTGAGACAGGGTTTCTCTGTGTATCCCTGGCTGTCCTGGAACTCACTTGGTAGCCTAGGCTGGCCTCGAACTCACAGAGATCCGCCTGCCTCTGCCTCCCGAGTGCTGGGATTAAAGGCGTGCACCGCCACCAGCAGCTAAAGAATTCTTAATACATACAAATGACTAGGTTTTACTTATCCTTTAGGAGACAGAATCACCAGAACAGGCCAAGTCAAATGTAGGTACCAGCTGAAGAATCCTTTATTGACCTTCTTGGTCTTTAAAGACATTATCATGCCTTTTTCCCCCCCTGTATTGTTGGGGATTGAACCCAAGGCTTTGGGCATTCCAGGCAACCATTCTATCAGTAAGCTGAACACTTGGCTCTGGCCTTCACAAATACTTTTAAAACTTATTTTTAATTATACATCCCTGTGAGGGTATGTACACATGGCTGCAGGTGTCCATAGAGGCCAGAGGCACCTACAGGTGGTTGTGAGCTGCTTAACATAGGTGCCGGGAATTGAACTCGGTCCTCTGCAAGAGCAGCAAGTTCTCTGAATCCATAAGTGATCTATCTGGTTCTTCCTTCATAACTATTAATGCCATACTCAGCTGGGATGACCCTCTAGCAATCTACTCGAGGTGATGTTGTTCATTTACACATTTAATTTACATGTTTCAGCTAAGTGGGATCAGAGAGGGTAAATGTGCCCTGAAAAATTACAGCATGAAGAGTTTACGGAATTCTTTTTTAACAGGCCTTTTGATTACAAGAAATATTTCTTTTTTCCTTCCTTTATTCCTTCATTACTTCCTTTCCTTTTGAGACTGGGTCTCATGTAGCCCAGGCTGCCCTCACACTTACTATGTAGCTGAGGCTGGCCTTGAACTTCTGATCTTCTTGCTTCTACCTCCAAAGTGCAGGGATTATAGGTATATGCCACTACACTTGACTTGGACATATTTCTTAAAGATTTAATCTATAACTTCTATTTTAAGACATTCATTTTGTTTCCTGAAATCAACTTTCTTGGTTCTTTTTACATTGAAAAAAGCAACTAAGAAATGTGATTTGTTGTGCATATTATCAAATAACTGGCTTGTTCTTCCAATGAGAAGCAAATGCCTCTCTCTCCTCTTCACCCCCTCACACCCCGTGTGTGTGTGTGTGTGTGTGTGTGTGTGTGTGTGTGTATACACTCTGGGGATTGAACCCAGGGCTAAGCTCATATTATGCAAGCATTCTACCACTGGGCTACATGCCTAGCACTCCCACCCCCCTTTGAGGGATATTAATTTACACCATTTGATAGAGTCTTGAGCCTTGGCTTTAAACCCTAGTTCACAGATTATTACTAATGTGCGAACTTGGTCAGAAGCCTGGCCTATGTAAGCCTTGGTTTTATCTGTAAAATGAAGACTATCAGATACAGTAGCAAGCATCAGTTTTAAAACGCTATAATCCTATCATTCTATCAGATACTGAAGCAACTGTCATAAAGCAATTTCCCAGTAGTCGTCGACAATGCATAGGCATGGCCTTACCGAGGCAACATTTCAAAATAAACCGGTCTGAGGGCTTCAAACCAGGTGTCTGGTAGGGCTGCAGGACAAGCAGCAGCAGTCTCAGCACCTGGGAGGTGGAGGCACCAGGGTCTTGGGTTCTAGACCAGCTTGGGAAGTCAGTCTTGATAAGAGGTCAGCTAGTCAATAGAACAGAGCTCTCCCGACCAGTTCTGACTCCAAAGCCCTGGACCTGTCTTCCCACTGTCAGGGTTTCCCTCCTGCTTCCGTGTGTTTTGAAATCAGCTTGTTAAAATGCACATTTCTGACCCTCCTTTGCCTTCTGATTCTAAGTTTGGGGTAAGCCCAAGCCTGCCCATTTCTAGCAAGTTCTCAGGGAAGGCTGATATCACTGGCCCAAGAACCATGCTACATGGACCATGATGCTGGCTGGACATCTTGCACTACACAGGCACATGTGACTTAATTGAGCCCCACTGGCAGGGCTCTGGGGCTTCCTGTTTGTTAAGAACAGTGTGATTTGATCCACTATAAAGCTCAGCGAATGCCTGGGGAAAACACACTCCTCTATTTTCTTTTTGCTCTGTCTCATTCCTCTTTCTTGAACTCCACCACCCGGCAGGGTACCTACTAAGTCGTAGGTGCCTGGGAGAGAACTTGTAACTGCCAATTTTCCCTATCAGGCAAACCAGAAAACAGTGGACCTATGGATTGGAAAGTGCTTTTCCTCACCATGGATAGTGTCTAAGATCCATTAGAGCCCAGTTTCCTCACATACAAAGTGAGAGTTCTGGTGTCAGCCGTCTTGCAGGGCTGTGATGAGGAAGATCAGAGGAGATAGCGATTGGAGTACATCGGAGCAACAGCAAAAGGTTTTCGAACCTACCTCTCCAGAAGCCGAACCCCAAGAGTTGTCTCTGCATGTAGGATGACCCTACTTTTATTTAGCCAAGTAGTTGAAGGGTCAGAGACGTCCCTGCCTGCTGTGCACTGAGATAGAGAATGAATAGAAAGATCACTGACCAACAAGAACGATCAACTCAACGATGCTTGGGAGAAAACAGACTTGAGACCTAACAGTGCACTGCAATGCACTAGTCTTAGAAGATTCCCCTTAACCCAGCTCCAGAGAAGCCTTAAAAAAGTGACCAGAAAAGCAGCCTAGGAGAGTCTACCAGTCCATTTGGTCTACAGTCAAATACAGTTGTGTCCTTTACAACCTGGGCATCCTAAATTTGAAATGTGGCTGGAAAAACCAGCCATTAAAAAGTCATGAAATTGAAGAACAGAAGACCCACAATCTCCAGGATAGCCCCTTTCTTATGAAAAAAATTCTTGCAATTTTAAAACACAGCTCAATCTGTTCTCACTGATCAGAGACAGCGCTTCGGCACTCCACACTTACTACATCACTGAAAAATGCACAGGCTTCTGGGGCAGCTGTGGGGCACAGCTGCAGAGTTCCAGTGCTTGACAGAGACGGGGCTTTGTTCCCCAGCATCCTGGGTGTGGCTTGCAGATTGACTCCCCTCCTCCTGGGACATAGTCATAAGACACAGACACACTTGCAAACATGTGTGCACACATGCACATGTACATACAGGCAGTCAAAAATCTATCCTACCAACAGTCACCAGATTGGTCTTTACCATATGCCTCTCAGTAAGAAGCTGTGGGGAGAGGGAAAGAGAATGTGAGCATCCCTGCATGGCTTTGGGGGTGTTCACCTACCATGGGTCCTGGGGCAGGAGTCACCCAGCTCTCCATGCCAGAACCTTTATGTGCTAGCTGGTTTTGGTCAACTTGATACAAAGTAGAGTCATTAGGGAAGTCTTGACTAAGGAATGTCTCCATTAGACTGGCCTCTGGGCATGTATTTTGGGGTGTTTCCTTGAAAAATGACTAATGTGGGAAGGACCTGGCCGCTGTGGGCAGTGTCATTCCTGGGCAGGTGGTCCTGGGTTGTATAAGAAAAAAGGCTGAGCAAGCCATGAGTAGCAGGCCAGTAAGCAGTGTTCCTCCATGGCCTCTGCATCAGCTCCTGCCTCTAGATTCCTGCCCTGTGTTCTTATCCTGGCTTCCGTGGACAATGCACTGTTGTATCTGGATGTGTAAGATGAAATGAACCTTTTCTTCCCCAAGTTAGCTTTGGTCAGTGTTTTATCACAGTGATAAAAAATAAAATAGACTATTCTACATGTGTGCTTTCCCCCCTGCCCTCTCCCAAAGTGCCTTGCTCATCCCTTTCTTTGAGGATACTTTTCTCACTTTTCATTGAACAATAATAAGAAACCAGTGGGCATGTGGCTACAGCCTAAGGAGATGTGAGCATCCTTCAGGGCATGCCAGCTTTCTTGAGGAGCTCACACAGTAAGTTCAGGAAAGATGTGGATGATCTGAAATAAGTTTCCTTCCTCAAAGGATCACTGTGCGCGCGCGCGTGCGCACTACATGTATGCAGTGCCCACAGAGGTTAGAAGGGGGCACCAGAGACTTTGGAACTAGAGTCATGGAAGGTTGTAAATTGCTATGTGGGTGCTGGGAACTGAATCCTGGTCTTCTACAAGAGTAGCCCATGCTCTTAACACTGAGCCATCTCTCTAGGCTTAGGTCCAGGTGTTGTTGATACCCATGCTGCACAGTAAAACATTACACTCAAGTCAAGCTCATCCTGATGTGCTCCCCTCACGAAGCATCAGCTTGGTGACTGGCCTCTCAGCTTCCCTGGAGGTCTCAGAATCCATGGACAATATCTACCCAGTAGAAGCCAGTCCTGTTCAGTGCATCCAGTACAACCCAGTCCCATCCAGGCCATGTGAATCTAAAGACAGGCATACCAGTGCCCATTCCCATTCCTCTCTTGCTCCTCAAAGTATGTCCTCTTTCGTGCCACCTCCACAGCCAAAATAACCATGACAAGGATGATGATGATGATGATGATGATGATGATAATGATGAAGAGTGAGCAAAGATGAATGATCTGGGTCCACAAGGAAACAACTGGAACACTTAGAGTCTATTGTCCTTCCTTCTTCCTCCCAAGTGGGATTCACAGTGATGTGTACCCAGGGGCACTAAGTTCGTTCAAGCTGAATTGAATTCATAGAACCTCGGATTGGTGTTCCTATTTTTAGAAGGTGTTTCTGCCACAAAAGAAATGATCTAGCCTAGGGTAGTGCTAGCTCACACCTAGCACTCATCCTTAGGCCCCAGGTGACATGCTGCTTGCCACTTTGGAGGTAGGTGCTGGAGTGTAGGACTTGTAGCATCAATCTCACCAAACAATAAACACTAGGAATGTTGCATGTAGAAGTTGGGACCGCTGTATTTTATTGCCTGGGCTACGAGCATAAAAAAATGAGTTTCGATTTTCTCCCTTGAATAGTGCGTTATGACTTAAAGACACACAACCCTCAGCACATACAATTTTATATGCTGCTTATTGTGATGATATGGCAGACTGTTTGGAGCAGGAACTAGAGATCCAGGATGCATTTTAGACAGGATAGTATGCAATCTTAAATAGGAGAGAAACTGGGAGGCTTCACGGGGAAGATCAGCCAACTGTTTTCCCACCTCCCATACTGGTTTGCCAGGCCCCTTTGCAAACACAAAGAAGGTAGCTCCTCAGGTCATGACAGCCAGCCATCATGAAGTAGATAACAGAGGGAAATTGACTTTTAAAACAGGGAGCTACATCCAGCCCAGCCCTTGGTGCTCGGTGCTGGTTTCCATGGCTTCATTAGAGATTTAAGCTGTCACCATCGGGAAGAGGTTTAACTCCAGCTCCTAATTCCTGAGCTGGTGAGTGGTAAGGATCAGAGAGCAGCATGGCTCTGTCAGCCGACGTCTTTATCTAACCCACACACCTCCGGTTGGCACCTGTCATTGCTCTGAGACCCGCCTGACAAAATCCCTGAAGCAAGTTAGAAACAATAGTTTCCAGGAATGTGGAAAGACATTCTCAGGGTCGCTTTTAACAAGAGAGTGCATCCAGGCCCGTCTGCATCCTTCACATGTTACCTTTAAGTTGCTACAGATGCACACATGAACATGCTCATGCTTGCACTCCTGACACAGGCTATTCCTGTGTAGTTACCTCATCAACAGGGTAGTGCATTCAGAGGCTCATGGATAGTCTGCAAACAGGACAGATTATAGCTGCCAGGTCCAAGATTGAAGCCAGGTGGTCCATGGCTGAGATGGGGGTCTTGGGCTAAGTTTAGTCTACAGAAACATCACTTGGTATATAAATAGCCCTGGTTTAGATAAATGTCTACCACTGGCCATTGCTAAAGATTTGGTCCCCCTCTGGTGGTATTGTCGGAAATACTGAGAGGTAGTGGTGGATCTTAGTGGGAAGTTCTCAGGTCATTTAGGGTGTGCCTTTAAAGAGAATTATGGGACGACTCCTTTCTCTGTTCCATGGCTGCCATGAGGGGAGAAGCTTCGCTTTCCCATGGGCTTCCTGCCATGATGTGTCTTCCACAGTGTGCTGCCTCACCAGAGTCTAAGCTCCCGGGCCAACTGATCACAGTTTGAAAACCCTAAACTTTTGAGTCAAAATAAATCTTTTTTGTCATCTTATTACCTCAGGTATTTTTTTTATAGAGGTGGAAAACTGACTAAAACCTGGAATTTTTATTTTAATAGTTCACATTTTTCTTTCAGAAGAGACAACAAAATGGTCTTTCATTTCAATACAACAGGAGGCTTCATCTCAATAGTGATGGCTCCTTCATGTAAGGGGCTTTTCATCCCACCCTAGCTCCCAAGTCTCCCTGCTAACAATCTTATAACTGCCTGCTTCCCTTCTATACAATTATCTCTCTGTCCTCCCATGCACTTGAGGTCATGGTCCTTCTTCTAGAGCCATTTTATGCTTCCTAAGTATCCCTGAGATGAATTCTGTATTCTACCAACTTATATGTTGAAGCCTTAACCCTCAGAATCTTCCGGAATGGAGCCAGGGTCTTTTATAGAGGGACCTGATTCTGAATGAGGCTATTAGGATGGTGGGTTCTAGTCCTTTTACAGATGAAAGCACACCTAGGGAGAGCGCCATGTTAAACTGAAGGCAGAGTTGCCTCTAAAAACAAAGTCAAGGAACTGCCCCAAATTTCCAGCACACCAGTGGATATGGGGTTGGGGCTGGGAGGGATGAGACCACAGCCTGCAGAGCCATGGGCCTGCCTTACCCTGCAGTCAGCCTGCAGAAGGAGTCAGTCCAACATCTTGCTCTCAGACTGCCAGTCTCCAGAGCTGGGGACAATATGTTTCTATTGTGTAAACTACTCAACTGGTGACACCTTGTCACAGCATCTCCAGCAAACAAATGCTCCAGATGGCTTAAATTGAGTCAACATCTTCCTTTGATCATGGGGAAGATCAACAGGCAAAGATCTCTAACATGGGCCATGTTCAGTGTAGGGAAAGGATTCTACAAGGAGAAAGTTCCTTTCCAAACTCAAACATCCCCCATTCCCAGCACTTCTAACACAGCTGTGTCCAGTCACAAGCCCGGCCTCTGCCTACTGTGGCTCCAGTGGCTACTGAAAAACTTCTGGTCAACCACAATAGCAAAGAAGCTAAAAGTTGATCTCTGAATGGGTGGTAGTATTTTTAGTTGTCAAAAAAAATTACATTTATTGTGTGTGTGTGTGTGTGTGTGTGCATCTGGGGTTGGGGGGCATGCCATGGTATGCATGAAGAGATCAGAAGGCAATTTGTGGGAGACAGCTCTCCTTCAGCAATGTGGGTCCTTGAACTCAGGTCATCAAACTTGGCGATAATCACCTTCACATGCTGAGCCATGCCACCGGCCTGGAGGAGGTATTTTAACAGAGAAGAGAGAGGCAGGCTGCTCTAACCCTCATCCACTGCCAAGCTGGACGTGGGGTAGAAGCTCCTGTGGCTACTGTGAGGCACCTTCTGCTTTCTTATCCTTCACAGGTTTTTCTCCCCACTGGATCCAAACGGCACAGACGACCATGGGCGAGGCTAAGTCTGTGGATCCTCTGTTGGCAAAGCTGGAATGCTGGCAGTCCCCCAAGGGGCTGGGGACACAGGCTTTTTGTGGCCAGAGTCAGTTCATGTTTCAGCATTTTAGCTCCTTTGTTCCTGACAACCCCACTGGCAGCGGTCCTGAACACAGTCACTTCACCAATCAATCAGCACCCCAAACTGGAAATAGAAGGGAAGAAACATGCTACCCCCTTCTCAGGAGGCCACTCTGACACGGCACTCTACCTATGAACTTTGAGAAGCATGGCTCCATGTCTCGTTTTTTTTTAATGGTAATGTTCTTGAAGTATTAAATTAGATTGGAAATAAAAAAAAATTGAGTCATGTGGATGGAACATCATGTTGGTGAGGAGATGAAGGAAAGCTGGTTCCTGAAGAAAAAAAGACAGCTAAGATTTCATAGTCAAGGTGACCCCTTCTCAGGGATCAAGTTCAAAGCTCCCTAGAAGACATCCAGAAAGACTGTTCCACGGTCTTTCACAGTGAGGTTGGTCTTGGTTGGAGTGAGGGAATATCCTGAGGTCTCTATATTCCTCTTGACTAGGGGCCACGAGGGAGAAAAGCTGCTCATACGACTTGGATAAGGGAGCCATAGACCAATGGACCTTAAGCATTCTTATCAATAAGAATCTCAGCATGTCCCCCACGTGTGCCATGTATGTATGTATAAATGTATGTATCTACCTATCTATTTAGACAGGACCAAATATAGTCTTGGTTGGCTTTGAACTTGCTGTGTAGTCAAGGATGACACTTTGAACTTCTGATCCTCCTGCCTCCATGCCTCCACCTCCTAAGAGCTGGTATTCTAAGTGTGTGCCACCATGCATGGCTGTGTGCTATCCATTTATGGCTAATAAATAAACATCATGAGTGTGCCAAGCACATTATAATGAGATATAAATAAAGAAATTAAAAAGAAGGAAATAACAAAAGTAGAAGGTCTACTGCCTCTGTCCCACTCCCCAGGGGACAGACTGGTTCACTCCTGCACTTACTGCACTATCCTGGAATCCTGAGTCTGTATACATAAGGAGCAGCAGCAATGCATACCCTCTCATCCATGAACCCATCTCTGATTGGGGCACTCCATACGTCTCCAGCCATGACTGACGGAAGCAGTCATTTGTCATAAAGAGAATCTTGATGATTTCTTGACTGAGTTAGAAATGTCTGCTCCACAGCACCGGCAAGACAAGGCTAATGGAAGTTGCAGGGGTGACTTTCCTCAGCACTGTGACAAAATGCCTTCCAGAAGCAACTGAGGGGAGGCAGGGTCTCATTGGCTCCCAGGTACAGGCAGGGAAGCATGGCTAAGGTCACGACAGAGTGGCCCCCTCGAGGGACTCGGTCTCAGTGGAGCAGGAAGCAGAGAGCTGTAGCTGGAAGTAGGCTATGACCCTCAGCAACCCATCCCCTCCAGCTAGGCCCCACCCACTCTAAGGCTTCTGCAACCTTCTGAAACAGCATATCACTTGGAGGCCAGGTGTTCAAACACTCATGTCTGTAGGGGATACTTTATATTCAAATCCTAACCGGAGAATAATAGTCATGCTTTTAAGGTAGAAACCCTACTCCCATGCTGGAAGGTTCTGTAGAAATTGACCTCACTGGGCCTGGCTCACTGTCCCTTACTCCCACTCCAGGTGTTCTTGGATTGTTGCACTTTTTTTTCTTATGCTATTAAAACCATCAGGCTGAAATGTAGCTTTCTTTCTTGCTCATCCCGTGAGACCCACACCATGGTTGGTCTTCAGTAGCTCTTCTGGATTCCCAGCAGTATTTATGTTTTGGAAAAGAAGAAGGGTTGGAAGAGGGAGAATTTCTTGGACAAAGGTTTGAACATAGAGAACTTTCTCAAACACAGACAGCCATGTCTCTTTGTTTCTTTCCCTTCTGAGTTTTATGGCCATGGCTACCAGAGTATTATGGTGATGAGATATGGTTGTGTGTTCAGCATTAAGAGGCTGGGAGCGTTCTCTGCTTGGGAAGATGATGATACACACACACACACACACACACACACACACACACACACACACAGAGGTAGTAAGAGCAAGTGCACAAGAAAATGTATATATGTGTATTCTGATATTTTTGTTCTCCACTTTTGAATACTGTGTTATACAATGTCAAATCATATCAGTGTTGACTATTTCACACAGTTCTGTATCATTACCACAACACTCTCTGGAAGAAACCAAGCTAATTATGAGAAAGAAGCTATATATAGTAATATGCAGTAATAGAAAAGTAACTAAGACCGTAACTGAAGTTCTCTAAGCCTGATGTCCTCAACTGTAAATTGAACATTAACATGCCTATCTTATAGGAAATTCAAAGAAAAAAATGATTTAATATATGTAATGTGAAATGCTTACAAGCATTCCCAAATAGCAAGTGTTCAATAAATGTTATCCATTAACATATAAACTTAGACTTGGATGACAAACCTACATGAGAGTTTAAGACCTCACTACAACACAAAGCTATGCCTATGTCTTTAATAACCATATACACAACATTCATGAAGCATCGCAGAATAGCAAGGAGGCATCACTACCAAACACTTGACTACATAACAGAGAGTGTGCTTGATTGTTTCCAAAGTTAACCAAACCGCAACTCCTTTATATACAGTCCCAACACTTCAGCCCTAACCCTTGAATCAAGTGAAATTTCCAAGATTAGGCTTAGTGAAGGGGAGGGACCACAAGCCACCGTAGGGACAAAATAAGATGCTATCGACTGGCTTTGTGTGCAGTACATTGCTAAGAGACACCAAGAAGCAGGCTAGAGATGGAGGCTATACATTCTACTGTAGCCACAGAGCCTGTCCTGAGGTCAAAAAGGCAGGGGTGCTGCTCTCCTACCTGGTGAGCTTGGTGCCAATCTGCTGTCTGAGCTCCAGCCGCTCCTCATCAGTCTGTCTGGGGAGGATGTTCTTTTCTTCCAGCTCTCGCTTAGAGGGCCTGTTGCTGAGTTTGATGGCTAAGGAGTCCTTCCTGCAGACCTTCATGGCCAGAGAGCCTGGAGGAGAGAGAAGTTAGTCAATTAACAGAGACATCCAGCTGCCTGGATGCCTATGAGGCCAACCATGGGTGGGCTAGGAAGCAAAAGGCAGGAAGATAGACACAAAGGGCTTAATACCCAAGAACATTAAAGTCCGAGTGCCTAGCACTATTGCCATGGTCAGGCTTTAGACACCACCCAGGCTGTGGGACATACTGGGAGGGAAGGGGAGCCTGTGACTGGATCTCTCCCTTCAGAAATCCCCAGCATGTGGCAACATCACAAAGGAGGACAAGACCTGCTTTGCAGTGCCATAGAGGGAAGAGGACAGAGAGGAGAGAGGTCTCAGTAGCTAGGAAAGACTTCACAGAAGAGGGCTGCTGCCAGGAGGCAGAACATTCCTACAGGGGACAGGCTTATGGGAATCCATATCTGCATATGTTCAGTAGTGACATGGATGCTAGGAACCCTCAGGAGACAGACAAGAGTCCTGGAGCTCAGGACATATAAAAGGAGATAATAATAATGCTGTGTGGTCAAGGTGGGGCCATTTGGGGTGAGAGCAGAGTTGAGGACTGTAAAATGAACACTTGTCTAGAACTGCTCTTTCTTTTGAACATTCAGGTTTCTGAGCACCCCGGACTGCTCTACATCTGTGGCTTCGACTGGAGTTGGTTTTGTTCTTTAGTGAACAGCTGGAGGTATTTTGGGGTGTTAAAGGATAGGTGGCAGTCCGGAGGTTGGTACTGCCATTTAGCTGGCGGAGACCCTGGAGGCTGTTAGTCATACTGCAATGCTCCGGACCACCGTCACGACAAAGAATGATGTGGCCCCAAAGGACAATAGTGCTAAAGTGAGAAAGCCTGGAACAGAGTCTTCTCCTCTCAGGCACCACATGGCAAACAGGCTCGGCGGCTGTTCCCTTCCACCCATGTGCCATTGCAGCATCTGACCGCATCTCTACAGTCCTGCCTTCCTTCTCCATCATCCCCATTTACCAGTCAAAGGGGACCATGTTGATGCCCTGAGACTGTTTGAGGATAGAGATCTGAGGACACATTCTTAAGCTCATTGCTGGGAACACACTATCCAGTCAACAAATGGCTGCTGTTACGATAAATGCACTTGTTACACAATTGGCCCCAAGCCAGCTATAACTATCCTCACACCATCCTCACCTTAGTCACTCATGGCCAGAGTGACAGATGACACTTGAACGTGATATGATGAATACACAGTACCTAGGTTTACACACATGGAACAGATTTTTAGGCTCTCCCTCCCCTGACCCCCTTGTTGTTCGAGAAAGAGGGTTACACTTCAAGAAAGCAACCAAGGCAGAGAGAGGTATGAGGTCATAGCATAGTGGTGTAATGTGTATAGCTATGAAGCTGGATAGACGATATTTTCTCTCTCTCTTATTACTGCTAAGGAAGTGGGGCCTCCAGAAGTCACTCGAGCTGCCCTGTGACCTAGGGCTCAGTTAAAATCAGATATTCAGACAGCTGTTCTGCGCTGGTTTTGCAGTACCATGCTCCCCGCCACCCCCATGGAAAGTCTGCCTGCACGCACTGGTGTACAGTGAGGTGTCGTCATCCTCTTCCTCCTCCTCTTCCTCCTCTTCCCGTGCATACAGGCAGGCGGAGTCTTCATAGTCGGACTCATGAGGCACGTTTTCCTTATTGTCGTCACATTCAATCACAACGGTTGGCACTTGTCTTATTTCCGGAAGTCCCAGGGGTCCTCCTTTGGTGACACTGTCACTTGAGTGCAAACCAGAGCTGTGGTAAGAAGTGGAACAGGGGACTCGCTGCTCGGAGCTGCTCGAAGAGAAAACAAAAGAGGAAATTCACCTTAGCCCACATGTCCCATTCAGGCCTTGGAGCTGCTTCAAAATTCAGTTGTCCCACTCTCAGAGATAAAGATCCCCCAGGCAGTGGGATCCGTTGCTCATCCTGCTGCTTGTCCTATAGCTTGTTCTTTTAGGACAGTGCTTTCCTGATGGAGGCAGCAGCCTGGATAAGATACAAGAACTCTGCATGGATGGAGGTGCACAACCATTTATAGCCACTGGATGGCGCGCTTTGAACCGTTATAGCAGGGCTCCTCTGCAACCCACCTACATCCTAACTGGGGTAAAGGATTAACTTGATCTCAAGTGAGCTAGAAGATGAGGCTCTAGTTTTCAAAAGCTATGTAGAGCAGTGACAGGTACTGAGAGTGGAGCATAATTTGAAATGATCTGGATGGAGATACAGAGGGAGAGGAGAGCTGAGATGAATTAAAGGCTGAAGCCTGTCCGTGGACATCAAGGTGGACGTGGCCACAGACCACCTAGAGGAAGGTGTTTTCCAAGGGTGGTGTCAGGGTTCAGCAGGCAGTCACAGGTGACATTAGCCTAACTTCCTGCCCCACCCTCTTGGCCAGTTTTCTAAGAATGATGCTCTCGAAATCAGTACAGGCTTAATATATTTTCAATTACAAAGACGTCTAAAGCATCCACTGTTAGACAATTACAAAATGCATGCCATTACAGTTTCCTAATAGAGCCCATGTGAAGATCTCATAGCAACTTGGAGTCCTTCTGTATGAAGTCCAGCAAAAATAATGGGAATATGGAGGCTGAAACATGTCATTGTTTCTTCCTTCCCTCCCTCCCTCCCTCCCTCCCTCCCTCC
>CABHPH010156625.1:0-40464 GCA_902168325.1 Peromyscus nudipes
AGGACCCTCCATTGAAATCTTTTAACCGGTTGAGAATTGTTATAAGTAGGCACTGTGAAAGCAAATCTTTCTCTGTCTTTTACTTGTAAAGGTATTGAAAAGAAACAGTCTTTTAAATCAATAACTATGAGAGGTCATCCTTTTGGTAACAGATTTGGCAAAGGAATTCCAGATTGTAGAGAGCCCATTGGCTGAATTACTTTGTTAATTGCTCTAAGGTCTGTTACCATTCTCCATTTACCAGATTTCTTTTTAATAACAAATACAGGAGAATTCCAAGGGCTGGTTGATTCTTCAATATGCTGAGCCTTTAACTGCTCTTCTACCAGCTCTTCTAAAGCCTGGAGTTTCTCTGTTGTTAAAGGCCATTGCTGAACCCATACAGGCTTGTCTGTTAACCATTTTAAAGGTAGAGCTGTTGGTGTCTTTGGAAGATCATCAGTTGTTGTGTCCTGTTCTTGTATAATATGGATGGCTGGTGACCACTCAGAATGATGCCTTCTAATATTTCTCTCAGAAGCATGTGCTAGTTTAGTATTTGTTTCTGAGACTGGAGGGATGTTAATCTGAGTATTCCATTGTTGCAACAGGTCTCGACCCCACAGGTTCATAGTTATGTTAGCCACATATGGCTTTAATTTACCTCTCTGTCCTTCTGGGCCTATACATTCGAGCCATCTTGCACTCTGCTTTACTTGAGATAATGTCCCAATTCCTAACAGTTGAACATTTACCTCCTGAAGAGGCCAAGTTGGATGCCAAAATTCTGGTGCAATTATAGTAACGTCCGCACCTGTGTCTACCAAACCAGACAACAAAACACCATTAATTTTTATCGTTAATTTTGGTCTTTGTTCATTAATAGAAGTTTGCCAAAAAATTTTCTTGAATTTTCTTGAATTTTCTATTCTCGCTGTTCCATCATCCTGACCAGCTTGATTTATTTCAATAGGCATTTGGTTATTTAATCGCTCTGAGCAGGGATTTCCTCTACGACTGCAGGAAAGGTTTGAACTGGATTTGCTGTGGGGGCCTCCAAGAGGCCCCTCTGGGAGTTTCCCAAAGACTGAGGCAGAGGATTACCTTGTCTGTCCCTTGTTGATCTACATTCATTGGTCCAGTGTTTTCCCTTACCACATCTTCTGCCTACTCCAGAAGGAAGGGGCATTCTGTTACCATTGTTCCTTGAAGAAACATTGTTCCTAGGAATGACCTGTTTACAGTCCCTTTTCAAATGTCCTTGCTTTCCACATCCAAAACATCTAACATTCCTCAAACCTTTTGAAATTGCTTCTCCTACCCACATATCATCATGCTCATGAGCCTCCACATTAACTGTGTCTCTAATCCAATCTTCCAAGGGTGCAGATCTTGCCTTTAATGGTCTGATTATTCTTTTGCATGCTGCATTCGCGTTCTCAAAGGCCAAAGATTCAATTATTATCCGACTAGCTTCTGAATCGGTGACCATTCTCTTTACTGCTGAAGCCAGTCTTTGTAAAAAATCTGTGAAAGATTCTTTTGGGCCTTGTGTAACTTTTGTAAATGACTCAGCTTCTTTTCCTGGTTCCTCAACTCTGTCCCATGCATTCAAGGCTGCCGTTCGACACAGAATTAAGGTTTGGATATCATATAGACATTGTGTTTGTAATGAAGCATATTGGCCTTCTCCAATAAGCTGATCCTGGCAGACTTGTATTCCTTTATCCCTCCATTGTTTTTCTATGTTTTTAGCTTCATCTTTAAAGTAAATGTGCCACTGAATTTTCTGACTTGGCTCTAGAACAGCCTGTGTCAGGTTCTGCCAGTCCTGTGGTGTAATCCTATTATATGTCGACCAAGAGTTTAACATTTGCTTTACGTATGGGGAATGCATGCCATAAGATACTATTGCCTCCTTAAACCTTCGTAAATCCATCATGTCAATTGGAGCCCAATTATTTTGTGTAATCATTTGATCAGGCGACTGCTGTACGGTTACTGGATAAACTAAGGGTGACTGTGTGAAAACAGGCTTTCTCTCTGGAACCTTATGATCCACAACTTCACTCTTAATTTCTTCTGTCCGAGTTTTTTCAGGTTTAACAAGTTTTTCTAAAGCTGTCATCCTGGCACTTAAATTGACTATCTTTTTAAATAGTAAAATGAGTATAAACATAGTAATAAATTGCATAATCCGATCAATATTAATCATCCCATACAGTTGTTCCATTGTCAGACTGCCTAAAAATGCAAACAAAGCCCAATTTTCTTCCAATGCACACAGAAAACCCATTTTTTTTTAATGTGGAAAAATTTCTCTTTTAAATAGTTTCTTTTAAAATATCTGATATGTTAATTGACTTACCAAATCCGCGCAGAACAGTAGAAATCCGAGGAAATTTCAAAACAGCCACCTAGTGTCCAAAGTGAATCGAGAAAGAGAGAGAGAGAGAGAGAGAGAGAGAGAGAGAGAGAGAGAGCAAGAGCAAGAAAGCGAGCTACCAAAAGCTTAAATCCAGCCACGTGTTGCGGCTTGAGCGGAGTCAAGCCTTGGCTAAACTGCCTTAAACTCTGACCAGGTGCGTTGAATTTACAGGCAGGTATCCTGTTCGGCAGGGCAGACCCGAGTTGTTTGTAGCACCGGCTTTAAGTTAACTGCTTGGGGCTACGGTCAGTCCGGCCTGAACCCGGGCCTCCTGGCCTAGGAAGCCGGCTGCCCGGGCAGGAACCCGGACCCGCCGCGACCCGCCGCAAGTCAAGCGGTTTCTTATGGATTCTTGTCACGTTTTGGTTACATCTACATCTCTTAGTTGTAATCCCCTGTAAAATCAAAATCAAAAAGCAGATCATATACTTCTAACTTGACTCGGAGGCAACAGGAAGTCAACTGACTGTCACACTGAGGGAAGCTTGAGCAAAAGAAACCTCAAAGTCCACCCCCACAGTGGATGCACATTACCATTCCAAAACTCAGGGAAGGGAACATAGCAAGGAAATACTGGACCAAAATAAGACCAAAAATCAGCTGGGCAAACCCCAATATTGTATTTCATATTTGATGTCAAAACACTCTTCAGATCTCCAAATCTGTTCAGCTTTGTTGGCTGAAACATACTTCGTTCTTTTGGGTTAGTTCCACTCCCTATTAACAACTCTCCACAGCAGGTATCCTATGACTCTGGTATCTCTAAAATCTTGAGGTCTCCAAGGCAATTTAGGCTTCAACTTCACAGCTTCACACAAGGGTGTTTATACTAGGTCTCTATTCAGACACACCACTGACACACGCCTGGCCTCAGGGGCTTTATTCCATAACTACTTTCTTCTTAACTCTAAGCCCAGAACCATGTAGCCAAAGCTGCCAAGGTCTGGGGCTTGCTGGGGCTGGAATATAGACCCCTTGTTTAATTACATCTTCACCAGCTTTCCATTTTCCTTTACTGCCTAAGCTTGGCTGTCCTTGAACTTGATCTTTAGACCAGACTGGTCTCAGATTCAGAGATCTGCTAGCCTCTGCCTTCCCAGTGCTGAGATTAAAGGCATGCACCACCACACCTGGCTCTAAACTTTTCTTTAGTTCCTTTTCACAAGTTAGAAACTTAGCTGGCTAGGATTTTGCCTGAAGGTCAGTGTTGCTAGATCCTAGGCTCCCTCAAAGGAGGGGGCGAGAAGGTGCCATGTCAATGGCACAGACACCGGGAGTCAGTTGAAGGCAAACAACCAACTCATTTATTCAATAACAGGGAAGGCCTTATATACCCTCCTCCCAACACCCAGTCTGTGTCGCAATCTGATGCCATTGTGTGGTTGTCCCTCATTGGCTGGGTATGATCAGGAACTCTGACAGAGCCTGTTGCTAGGCCTTCAGGCAGACTTCAGGTCGGCTCATAAGGAAGTATGTTATGTATATGCCTTGGCAACTGGTTTGAGCCAATTTCCTCAACGCTATGGGCCCGTCCTACTACAGGTCACCACTCCCTATATTCCATTTCTTAATCCACTTATCTCCTTGAACACAGAATTTAGTTTTACTCTACTTCCTGGTGCTCTTTTCATCCTCAAAATTTTTATTTTGTAGTTTACCCTGATCAGCTTGCTCCTTTTCATCATAAATCTTCATTAGAGTTACCGTTAAAAACCACAGGACAGCATCTATACTACAGTGTTTTGAGATTTCTTCTGCCAATGGAATTAATCCAAAACTCTTCACTTTAGCCTCAGGCAGACTCTATAGACAAGGACAAAAGGCAGTCACTTCTTTTACCAAAATATCACAAGAATGATCTCTAGGCAACATATTAAAATTCTTCTCTGAAACCATAGAGATCTACCTCCTTTCTGTCTCATTAGAAAATAAACAGGCTTCTAGGGGATAATAATAAAATAAAATGTATTGTAATAAAATAAAATATATAAGATAAAACAAAGCTAGCACATTAGACCTGGATAAAGCAAATAAACACAAAGAAAATAACCCAAGAGAAAGCACAAGAAAGGGCGGTGGTGGCGCATGTCTTTAATCCCAGCACTCGGGAGGCAGAGGCAGGCGGATCTCTGTGAGTTCGAGGCCAGCCTGGTCTCCAAAGCGAGTTCCAGGAAAAGGCACAAAGCTACACAGAGAAACCCTGTCTTGAAAAAACTAAAAAAAAAATAAATAAAACAAAAAAAAAATAAAGCTGACTTTGGCCGGGCAGTGGTGGCACATGCCTTTAATCCCAGCCCTCTGGAGGCAGAGGCAGGTAGATTTCTGTAAGTTCCAGGCCAGCCTGGTCTACAGAGTGAGTTCCAAGACAGCCAGAGCTACACAGAGAAACCCTTACTCAAAAAAAAAATTGAAATAAAGTTCAAGAAACAAGAGACAGATTCATTTGCACACTCAAGAATTCTGTGGAAACACTAAACTAGAAACTGTAATACATATGCTAAGCACCTATAGGTTTAAAAGATAGATAGATAGATAGATAGATAGATAGATAGATAGATATGAAATCAACAGCAACTTTTGGGGGTCTCTTGTCTCACAACATTGTGTCAGATCTTCTTTTTAAAAAATTTTTATATTATTATTTTTTATTTTTTCTTGACCATGAGGCCTATCTTTAAGAGTAGTTTGTCTCACCAGTGAGATTCCCTTGCCGAAAACTAAATTTTCATTTCCAAGTGATTATCAATTGGAGATAACTTCTGGATTAGAGATAAGGGCATGTGTCCACGTCTCCTCTCAGTTCTAGGGGCCCACCTTGTGCATGTTGGGTCCAGGGTCACTCAATAATGGGAGACAGACCTCCAAAGTCTGTTAACCCAGAAGCAGACTTTATTCCAAAAACTAATGAAAAAAGGGAAATAATCATTGCAGGGCACAAGACTGCTAGCTGAGACCACAGCCAATGTTTGAAATTCTGAGGCTGTGGCAGTTGGAGGAGGGTTATGAGCCCCTTTACATAGTAAGGGGTAAGCATTAGACATGGAAAAAGAAATTTTTACAATTTTTAAGTCAAACTTTTAGAGACAAATTGTTTTTAGATTTTTACAATTTTCCATTAAAAAGGTTTTAGGAGGCTTCAGATAAATAATATTTGTATATCCCTGCAGCCCTTCCTGAATCAGTTAATTGATGTTTGCCCAAACCTGCAACTTCCCTTTACATAGCTGGGTTCCCACAGCTGGGGAATACGAAACAATGCAAGTCAGATTGTCACATAGAACTCATTAAAAGTTAACTTTGGTTATAGTAGTGAGTGGTAGTGGGTTATTCAACAACAGCTAACCCCAGGGCTACAAAGGGCAATCTTTAGTAAAAGAAAACTACCGTTTGGGTTGTCAACAGAGCTGCCCAACGTAAAACATGAAAAGGGCCCAGTTAAAGGTTAATCCCTTTTTGCTGGCCAAGCTGATGGCTGTCAGTTTCCATCCCTTAAGCTTATTCCCATATTACTATCTTATTCCTATTTTCCCATCTTATTCCTGTATTCCTATCTTTTTCCTATACTCATATCTGATTCCTATTTTCCTATCTTATTCCTATATTCATGGACCCTACAGTGCAGACAGGTGCAACCCCTGAGCATGCTGTCTCGGTCTCTGTGAGTTCATGTGTGCATGGATCCTGTTGATTTAGAAAGCCTTAATTCCTGGATGTCATTCTTTCCCCCGGGCTTTCTACACTCTATCTGCCTGCTTTTCTTCAGGGTTCCCTGAGCCCTGAGAGAAGGGATTTGATTGAGACATCCCATTTAGGGCTGAGTGTTCCAAGGCCTCTCACTCTACATATTGTCTGACTGTGGGTCTCTGTATTTGTTCCCATCTGCTGCAGAAGGAAGCTTCTCTGATGATGGCTGAGCAAGGGACTGATTTGCTTCCCTGGCTGGAGTGATAATTGGTATGTTTTAGCATAGGAATGGATAAACCATTTATTACACATCCTTACAATGTGACGTTGTTCATCACAAAAGAAATGCAAATAATCACAAAAGCCCTAGAAAACCACTAAGGAGTACTACTGAAAGAAAGTAGCCATACTGAAGGCACAGTACATGATTATAATTCTATGATGGTCACAATTAGTGCAAAAAAATCATGATTTAATTGTGAGAAAAGATGGGCATATGGGAGTGTTTGGAGGGAGGAAGGGGAAGGAGGTAATTATACAATTATATTATAATCTTAAAACACTATTTTTTTAATTTAGAAAGATAAAACCTAAAAAAAGATAATAAAAGCAGTAGGACATTGAGGTTTCCAGGAGATCGAGTCCAAGGAGGGGAAATAGACTGTCAGATTTCAGAGATTTCAGGTCACTTTTCACTATTGTACATGATACTGTAATGATGGATATGTGACATTGTTCATTTGTCAACACCCCTAGAACTGTACAGCATAAGGAATCAAACATAGTATAAATTAGAAACTTTCCTTAGCTACATTATACTGATATTGTCTGATCATCTGTAATAAATATAACTTACTAATGCAAATATTTCTGACTGGACAAATGGTTCTGGGGAGAATCCAAAATGTGGTAACTATATTCACTGTTCCTTTTTTCTGTAAACCTAAGGCTAATAGAAAAACTAAATCAATTAATTTTTCTATGATTGTAGATGAACAAAAAGAGAAGTTTCATCTATAAAAAAGGGAATAAAATATCATCCAGTAGTGAATAATTATAGATAAATATTCACTGACTTGATTACAAAAGGAAATTTTAAATTATAATTTCAGTGACTAGCATTAAGTTTTGATGGTGAAGGAAGTAGATAAAAGAAATTATGCTGATTGTATCATTGCTCTAGTAAGTTAATCTTCAAAACTACAATAGACTAAGAATAATGCATTTATTCATTATACTTTGTACTATATGTAATTTTCTTAAAAATATAATGTATACTATACTTAAATATCAACATTAAATACTGCATACACATTGTTATACACAATATAAATGTAATTAAAATGCTAACTTCCACTGATAATAAACTTATTTTCTTGAACATAAGATAAACACATGTGTAGGCCCTAAGGTACATACCCACCCAATATGAACCACACTGAAGAAAGATAATGCAAACCTAACAAAAAAAAAATAGGACATAAACCTCAATTACTATATCATATAATACCAAAGGGACTACCACTTCATTTAAAAATTACACCAAGAATAAAACTCAGGAGCACAGATGTAATGTAGTGGGTAAAGCCTCTTGGCTCCAAGGCTGTGGACCTGAGTCTGAGCTCTAGGATCTACAGGGTAAAACAGAAAACAGAACTCCAGCAAGATTCCTCTGATCCCCCCATGAATGTCCTGGCACATATCCTTTCTCTCCACATAAACAATAAAAGGTAGAAAACAAAAAGCAAAGTCCGTTTAAGCAGTGAGAGTGATAACTATTTTCTAAATATTTGTCTTTGAACCCCCAGGCAAGGGTAGTCATTTCTCCTCATCATTACAGAAAACCACAGCCAATCAAGATGCAATTGTGGAGACCAATTCCAATGGATACACCTAAAAGACATTCCCACACCTATAGCTTTAGATCATTGCAGAAAATTTGGCAGAGACCTTGCAAAAAAAATTAGAGGAGTTGGCTATGTGACTGTGTCTACTAGAAATGTCAGAAGTTACACCCATAAAGTCTCACCAACAGGGCTGCCAAAACGTGAGCTGAACAAGAGCAATAGACATGCCAAAGTCAACAGGTACTGGGGGAAAACATGAAGCCTAAACCCCACACAAAGAACTACAGGCAGCTAAAAGATGCTGAGAGAAGGAGAAATAGTCTTCCCAGGGAAGAGTACTCCAATTAGTTATCCAATATCAGATGGTTAACCTGAAGACATATACATTCAAAGTAACCCTATACAGACCGAGCAGATTATACTTAGTAATATCTGTGTATATGCTTATTACATGTAACAAAAATCCATGAATTTGAGACAGAGCAAGGAGGGGTACATGGGAGGGTTTGGAGGGGAAATGGTGTGATCATATTATAATCTCAGAACTAAAAGGAAAGAAAGGACAAGAAAGTGCATTCCAAGAAAATGCAAGGTAAAGAAGAGCAGACTCCGCAGTTTTAACAACACGGGAGACAGAACAGAAAATGTAGTCCTGAATGAGAAAATCGATGTGGTTAGAATTCTCTACCATATGACATTCATGGTAATTAAGAGAGTGTTTTGACACAAAGATAAACAGCTAAAGTAATTTAATATCATGTAGGGCGTAGAAGCAGTTGCAGGCATGTATTAACTCTTAGCTCATACCTGAGCTGCCTCTGAAGTATATTGAGAAGACTCATTTTCAGTGTATGATGTTGAATACTGTTTACACAGAAAAGGAGAGTAGATGAGGAAATTCTAGGTTTTTTTTTCCTTTTAATAAAATAGAATTTTTTTTCTCACATACTATCTCCTTTTGTTCCCCCCAGGTCCTCCCCAGTACCCTTCCCGCTAAGACACACTACCTTTGCATCTCTCATTAGAAAACAAAAAGGATTCTATGGGGTAAAAATAAAATAAAATAAAACAAAATGTATTTGTGTTGATCATGAGCTGGGATTAAAGGCGTGCGCCACCACTTCCTGGCTTAGCAGAACATTCTTTAGAGTAATTTCACTCCTATAGTTTGTTTTTGTTGTTGTTTTAAACCAGTAATATTTGATTTTACCCTAGGCCCCTGAGCTATCTAGTCTCAGGTTCTTGGTAACCCAAATAAGTGTTGCCTGTTGGTTCCATCTCATGGAGTGGGCCGAAAATCAAATAGATTATTAGTTGGTTATACCCACAAGCTTTGTGCCGCCATTGCACTAGCATACCTTGCAGAGATGACACAGTTGTAGATCAAAGGGCTGTGGCTGGGTTGGTGTTTATTACTCTTTCAGTAGCACATAGAGTACCTTCTGATACCAAAGACACTAGAATGTAGGGGTGACAGTTCTATGTAGGCACTGGCTCGACTTCTCCGTGTTCAATGGGTTGTGTAGGTGCTGTCTTCAATAATGGGGCCTTGCTGTCAGTTTGTGGGAAGCAACTTATAGTCTTTGCAATTGCCTGATCTTTGGGGATTAATATGGGACCCTTTTGGCCAAAAACTCAATTAGATAAAACTCATTCTGGGTACCAAGCTTCATTTGGTGACAAGAGATGTCCATTTGGGGCTATTTCTCCCCAATTATTTGGTGATTTCATTTAAATATCCTTCATATATGTATGTATTTTAGGAAACTTCTATTGTATTGGGTTTTCCTACTCTCCCCCTAATGGCCCTTAATTTTATCTGTCTCTTCCCCAATTTCCTTTTTGTCACCCTTTTCCCTCGTCTTCTCCACTTGATCCAGCCTGGTCTACAGAGCGATTTCCAGAATAACCAGAGCTACACAGAGAAACCCTGTCTCAAAAAAAAAAAAAAAAAAAAAAAAACAACAAAAAATAGATAAGTGGATTTTTTTTAACAAGGTAAATGTGTTAGTTAGGATTTTTATTGCTGTGAAAAGACACCTGGGGTGGCCCACTTAAATTTCAGAGGTTCAGTCCCTTATCATCATGGTGGGGAGCATGGCAGCGTGCAGGCAGACGTGGTGCTGGAGCTGAGAGTGCTACATCTCCCAGGCAACAGGAAGTGGACTGACTGTCACGCTGAGGGAGGCTTGAGCAAAAGAGACCTCAGCCCACCCCACAGTGACACATGTCCTCTAACAAGGACACACCTCCTAATAGTGCCACGCCCTTTGGGAGCCATTTTCTTTCAAACCATCACAATAAACAAAGGATTAACAAGTATTAACAAATGAAAATATAAGTTTATGAATCACAATAGAAAACAAAAACAAATAAATAGTAGCTTGATAATACCTCCTTCCTGCTAGACTAGCTATTATCAAATAAGAAGAGGTCAATTTTGACAACTTTGTCCCAGAAAAGAATACTTTTTATCTAGAGGATATGGAAGTTCATATAGTCATTAAAAAATGGCATAGAGACTCTCCAAAATATTAATAGGTAGAACAATCATATGATCCAGCAAGCCAATTTCAGGCTACAAAGTCAAAGGTAATAAAAGAATACTTTGAAACATACATTTTTACATGCATATTTGCTATGGTTTTAATTCACTGACACCAAGTTACAGAAGTGGCCTAAGGGTTAATTAATGAAAGAATTTTGTCCCATGCAGACAGATATATACACACGCACACTGGACTATTATTCAGCCATAGAATGAAAAGAGAATGAGAAAGAAATTTGACATTTGCAACAAAGGAGATCAATTTAGAGGACATTATGCTAAATAAAATATGCTAACTAGAAAGACCACAGACTGAGAAATAGTCTTCCCCAGGGAACATACCAATTGGCTATCCAATACCAAACTATCAGCCTTGAAAACGTATCATGTATACAAATAACATTATACAGGGAGGACAGGTTATATTTAAGAATGTGCGTGTGTGTGTGTGTGTGTGTGTGTGTGTGTGTGTGTGTAACAACAAACAATTAACAAAGAGGATATAATTTGGAAGAAAACCAGGAGGACTATATGATTGTTTAAAAGAAGGAAAGTGAAGGGACAAATGATGCAATTATATTCTAATTTCAAACAGAAAATAAGAAAGTTAGAAGATACCAGAAGATCAATATCCTACTCTGATCACTCTGTTCTCTACCCACCACATGTGTTGAATAAAAACAACTGCTTCACCACACACACACACACACACACACACACACACACACACACATACACACACACACATACACTTATTCTCACTAAGAAGAGCAAACTTGTTGCTTATAGGAAATAAGGAAATGGTTTTGCTGGAAGCACAGTGTTAAGTGAAGTAAACATTCTTAAGTAAAATATTATATTTTCTCATGAATAATTTCAAATAAGATATTTCATATCTACCTATAACTTCTTATTTTCCTTTCCAGTAGCTATAAACCTTCAAACATTTAAACAATGATCTTCCTGCCCCTCATTGGCCTTCCACATAGACACACCCTAAATTCAGACAGGTAATCTTTAAATCAATTCTGAATTATGCACCTCAAGTTTCTATCCTAATTTTATTGTAATTTCTATTTAAAGAAATATTATGCAGTATGTTCTGATCATGTTTTTCCCTCAATCATCTCTTCTTGGGTCCTCTGCACAACCTCTCCCATCCAACTCCAAACCTTCTTTCTCATTCTCTCTGTGATGGTTTGAATAGGAATGGCCCCCATTGTTCGTATATTTGAATTCTTGGTCAATAGGGAGTGGCATAACTTGAGAGTGATTAGGCAGTGTGGCCTTGTTAGAAGAAGTGTGTCACTGTATGTAGGCTCTGAAGTTTCAAAAGTCCAAGCCAGTCCCAGTATCTCTCACTTCCTGCTGCTTGCTGATAGAACTGTAGAACTCTCAACTACTTCTTCAGCACTAGGTCTGCCTGTGTGCCACCGTGCTCCTGACCATGGTGATCATGGACTAAACCTCTGAAATTGTAAGCAAGACAAAATTAAATGCTTTTCTTTGTAAAAGTTGCTTTGGTCATGGTGTCTCTTCACAGCAATAATAACCCTAAATAAGACGCTCTCCTTTAAGGGAACAAACAAGCTAATATAAAAAGAAACAAACCAGATTAATACAAAAGCAAGCAAACAGAAGTGTTTGAACATTCCTATTTTAAAATTTATTTTTATTTATTTTATGTGCATAAATGTTTTGCCTGAATTCTTGTCTGTTTCTGGTGCCCTCAGAGGCCAGAAGAAGATGTGGGATCCTGTGAGCCTGGAGTTACAGATAGCTGTGAGCTACTATGTGAGTGCCGGGAATTGAACCTGGTCCTCTGGAAGAGCAGCAAGTGCTCTTAACCACCGAGCCATCTCCTCAGCCCCAAGGATAAAAAATTAAAAAGAAAAAGCATGAGAAACACATATCTGTGCACACAAACATACAAACACACACACACACACACACACACACCATAAAAACACAAAATCAGAAACTGTAATAGATAAGCAAAATACAAGTAAGGTAAAAATATATCCCCAGAGTATTATGAGAGAAAACGCTCCAAAAATGCCATTGAGTTCCTTTTGTGTTGGCCATCTACTGCTTAAGTGTGGTTTGTATACCCAGTGAGACTCCACTGAAGAAAACTAATTTTTCCTTTGAGTGGTTGTCAGCTGGAGACAGCTTCTGAGCTAGGGATGAGGGCTCGTGTTAAGCTCCCCTCTCAGCACTCAAGTCCATCTGGCTTAGACCGGTATAGTCCCTAGGCAAGATGCCAAAGCCTCTGTGAGTTCCTATGTGCACCTCCTCTTGAGCAGAGTTACCTGGGTCTTAATGGGAGGGGTTTGATGTAGTCATCTCATTCAGTACTGAGTGTTCCAAAGTCACTTTCTACAATTTGTCCAGTTGTGGGTCTTTGTGTTATATCCATCGATTGTAGAAGGAAGCTTCTCTAATGATTGGTTTTACTCGTCTGCTTCAGAAAACATGCATTACCTATTGTCTTACTACCCCTTTAAATTCAATACGTTATACAATGTCAATAAATTATCAGCATCTTAATTAAATGTCACCCAGAGTGGTTTCTCACTGATTTGTCACCTATTTCTACTTTGTATTTCAGATAAATGAAAATCATTATGCATGAATAAATGCTTAAGGAAAGATTTGCAATTATTAAACCGTTAGGCAAAAATAGGTGCGATGGTTTAGGGCATTAGAATGGCAGGAGTTTGGAGGATAAAACATTTTAAAAAAACAGGAAATACAGCCCAAAATAGGGCCATTAAGTTAGCAATCTTTTTCTTCTTGGGGCTGGGGGATGGTTCAGTGGGTAAAGCACAGTCCCCGAAAGCAAGAGATTCTAAGTTTGGATCCCTGTAAAGCAACAATGCTCTTAAGATAAGATGGGAATTTCTGGATGCTCATAGTTCAGCTAACCTGATATATGCAGCCACAAATCAATGAGACAGAGACCAAGGTGAAGGTGAAGCCTTCTGATCTCCACACTCACACCATGGCATGTCTTGTGCATGCCTACACTCACACACACACACACACACACACACACACACACACACACACACACGTTGACATACATAGACATTCACAATAAAACACCATATTGTATAAGCAATAAGTGCTAGTAAAGACAAATATAATGTATTTATTAACTAAATCTAAAAGGAATATAAACTCACTATGCAGCTCCAAATTTATGTCTGCTGGAATACTGCTAACTCTACAGGAAAGTAAAGATTGTTTTTCCTTCCGTTCCTTGCAGTTGTAACACCATCTCTCCCTGTCCTGGGAGGATGAAAGTTGGCGGTGCTATAGACTTTTAATGGAGCAACAATGTCAGAAAAGGTAAAGCAGTGCCTATTGCCTAAATAATTGGAATATATCCTGTCCACTGGGCTTCTTAGTTGATACAAGGCAGAGAGATAACTAAAGCCACAATATCATCAGCACAAATGAAAGCCATTTCCAATGTGCTTTGTGAACAATAGTTACATGGCAGAATCCTACATGGGGTAGAGATAGATGGAATAATTCATTAACACATTCATGTACACTGAGAACAAGTGACAGCTCATTCGCTGTGGGGACAGCACCAGATGCAGCTGGTGATAACAAATCCCTATTATAGAACAGTCACCATAATACCTACTTTATAAAGTATCCATTTTAAATTACCATTGAAGTCCCCACATGTATTATTATTCTCCATTTATAATAAGAAAAAGTCTGTTTGGGAGGCATCTAGGCAGTGGGACCGGGTCCTGTGCTCATTGCATGAGTTGGCTGTTTGAAACCTGGGGCTTATGCAGGGTCCTTGGCCTGGGAGGAGGGGACTGGCCCTGCCTGGACTGAGTCTACCAGGTTGATCTCAGTCCTCGGGGGAGGCTTTGCCCTGGAGGGGGCGGGAACAGGGGGAGGGTGGGCTGGGGGAAAGGGGAGGGGGGCGGGAGGGGGAGAACAAGGGAATCCGTGGCTGATATGTGGAACTGAATGGTATTGTAAAATAAAATAAAATAAAAAATAAAAAATTAAAAAATTAAAAAAAACATAAAAAAGTAAGGAGAATTCAGAATTGTTTTGTATGTATAAACTAACATAAACTGATACCAATTTATAATTCGATTTCTGTAAATATATTTTAAATTTTATATAGTTTAATAAACATCAAGTAAACTATTTAAAAGTACAATAAATTTCTATATTATACAATAAACTTCTATGTCTTCAGGCAGCACAAAAAAAAAAAAGAAAAAGTCAGTTATAAATACCAGAGATGCCAATTGCTGCAGAATTGTCAGACGGCAGGACAGTATTTAATTGATGCAATTTCTTGTCTCCTCTTGCTTCTTGCTGAACCTCCTCTTCCTTTGCCCAGAATACAATCCTCCCTTTTACCCCGGATCCTCTCATTTGCGGAGTGGTTTGGGGGAGACGGTGCCTGTGGAAGAAGTTTTGGGAAATGTGAAATATATACTTGAGCTGAAGCAAATCTCTTCACACCCAAAACAGCTATGTATCTGCCTAGGGCATGGAAAGGAACTCAGTAGTTCTCTTTAGGGCCCTGCACAGACAGCAGTCTGATCAAGGTCAGGCAGAGGAAGACAGACACCATCAGACAAGGAGCCTCTAAGCCAGGGCTACTCCTGTGAAAAAGAGTGTGCTTCTTAATTGACTTTCAATTTTCCACAAGTCACACTCAAAAGTGAAACTACCTATTGGTGATTACATGTAATAATATATTTATTTGACCCAACTGCCAAAATGTCATTCCAAAGTGTAAAATATTTTGACATCCCTTTTCTGTTTTGGTAGCCTTACAGCACACGTGTGTTGAAGCCTCATTGTGTTTACTCAAAGGTCGGACCAACCAGCTCATGGATGCTGTCACAAACAATGCCTCTGGAAGATTGCATAGCTCATGAGAGACAGTGAGCATGTGCATGGAATGCTTCATTTGTTTGACCTTTGCCTCATTCACTGAAGGTCACATTGTCACATAATATGTGCACAGCTGGCTGGCATTTAAAATATCCCACTGCTGTAAAGTTCAGTTGCTGTGTGTTCTGTAGTCGAGAAGTGATAACCAGAGTAAGTGTACACATGGAACATATCTGTCATCTAAGAAACATGTACTAGACAAAATTGTTTGGAGAGTCATATCATAAATTTTAGTGGTTCCACAAAATTGAAGGATGGTAAGTTTTCCTGACTTGACATTCATTTTTAATTTATGGGATGGAGTATGGACATTTTAAATGTGTTTTCAATAGTCTCTGTAAAAATCAATAACTCATATAACATAGCCTTTTCTGGATCCCATTTTAATTTGCCATTAGCATTGCCATGTATTTATTTGATTAATTTGTAAATCATATTGAGATTTTGTCCCTAACCTGCAATGAAACTGTCAACCATTTTAATATTACAATTAAAATAGATCTTCTTGTGAACCTTGAGTCGAACAGTAGGTGAGAGATCAAAAAATCAATTTGATTTATTTGTGGCTTCTCTGCATTTAAGCACGGCTTTGCCTTTCAGATTTGTCTTCACTGCCTTTTCAATGCTTCTCCAAGGCCTCATTTAATGATCAGTGGTCTACGATGTGTTTGAGGATTTGTGAATTCTATTTTTACCAAGCTTCTTATGTTGGTGCTTTCTGACAGTCTTCTACACTCTATTTTCCCCCAAATTTAGTTTTATCTATGTCACCGAGATTGAAGGAGTCCACTTGAAATGCATTCTGGTCCCAGTCTATTTCCGCAGACTCTCGGGAATGTGTCTTGTCCATGGGAATATTACAAATGAGAGGTTTAGTTTTCAATAAAAGTTTCAGCCTGTTTATTTACGTTACTTCTGCCAAGAGCTTTTTCTATAACATCTATTGGGAATTTTCTGTTTTAAATGGTATCTCTCCCATTTCTTAATAATTGCATTTGCCTCATGTCTAATTTCTATATTGCTAGTAAATTTTGTGAAACTCTAGAACATAATGATAGGCAATGAAGTACCAGTTATTATAAATTCTTTCAAATGGTAATAATGATGAATAAGGAGGGTTGAAATAATACTCTGATTTTTCTCACTTTAGTAACACATTGATGTATATTCATATATACCTATATATGTGCATATACATACATATACACACAAACACATACTATATGACTAAACCAGTTTTAGTAGTCTTATTTGGGCATGTGCTACACAGTGAGTTCCAGGACACCTTGGACTACAGAGAAACCCCCAAAGTGAAAGAATAAAAAGCAGGTATAAAAGTACAATATTTTGGTATAAAAGTTTTCATCTCATGCCAACTTAAGTAACGAAAGGCTGTATTTATATACAGCATGTGCCTGAAAATGAACAATCACAGATGTGACAGTCTTTCTGGAATAAAAATAACTCCATACTGAATAAAATTCTCAAGGTTTTACTTTATTCATGAGGCAGTTGGGGAAAATGTAAAGGAAAGAATAAGTTTGAAATATGCAGTGGATTGTTAAGAATACTAAGTACTTACTTACCCCGCAGAAAGCTCTGTGACTTTTGTTCTGACTTTATTAAAGTTAAAGCATGTTGGAGTCTTTGGACACATTTTTCTCTTCCAAAAGATTCCAGTAAAATAAATTATTCAAAAAAACAATCAGTGAGGCTACTTGACTATTTGTGGGATTGTGGTTTTGGCAGGTAAGTTCTGCTTATCTGTCTGTCTATCTCTATGAAATCTTTCCTTGTATCACAGCTAATCACAGCTTCCCAGTCAGGACTTTACTCAGTTTCCAAGCAAATGAAGTTTCATCTCACTATTTGAAGAGAGGAGTTATGTCAGTGGCAGAAACATCTTAACAGCAAATCTATCATGTCATATGTAAAAACCCAAGAGTTTTTTTACACTAAGAATTTTAGTTCTTACCATTTTTAACATAAAGCTCAAAACATGTCAATGAGTTAAAGAATGGGAATTTTGGAGTATGTCAGATTTCCTATCTGTCTATGAAACCAGGGGGAGCTAAGGATGATCTGAGCTATTTGGAAAGGTTAAGTGAGTACAGAAAACTGGAAGTTAGATACAATGGGACAGTAAGTTCCAGAGACATGCAGTAACAAGTTGGGATTTGCTTTTAAAAATAGCCATGTGTGGGGATAATCATTACTATATTCCTGTCACAATGTGACAAGGTGCAAATCTGGAAACTATTTTTGCTATTATACTGCAGAAGATTAAAAACTACAGATGATTTTTCCTATGCTTTTTTGTTAAAATTTAGCACATATATTTTTTCTTTACTATTACTTTTTAAATTAATATGTAATTTAATAATGTTTTCCTTTCATCCTAACAACCCCTCTCATTTATACACTGCCTTGCTCTCTCAAGTTCATGGTGGGGCCCTGATTCTAGACAAAGAATTACAGGCAACTAAGAAATGCTAAAAGTGAGAGAAAAGAGCTTTCTCCTGGGAAGAGTCCCACAGTTGGTTATCTAATACCAAGTCATCTGTTCTGAAATAAAATACATAGAAGTAACGTATATGAACTAAGCAGGTTGTAATTCTATATTTAGGAATACATATTTTTAATCTTATATTTTCAAGTGCTGAAGAAGGTCCCTATTGTCTGAAGGACAGAGTAGGCAAGGGTAGGTATAATTTCTCATTCTTACTCAGGGGCTTTCTCTTCCCTCTGAATCTGTCAACTCAGCAATCGACCTCTAAAGAGAAACATGAAAAATGTCTCCTTAGGAGTCACCTCTCATCTCTCTGCATCCTGAGACTTCATCCAACTCTCAGTACTGTGAACTGTCAAAGAAACTAACTCAAGAACCACAAATACCTCCATGTTTTATAGCTCCAGTTTCCTTCATATTTGCTTCTCATTTATAACAAGTAGATAGTTCACCAACATTGTCAAAGTTGTTAGTGAATGTTTATTACCTCCCTGCTATTTTACTTTGTTTTAAGGAGGTGCTGGGGCTTGCCTGGACCTTCAAGCACACTAGACAAGCAGCTACCATCATCCTGTATCTCCAGCCTTGGTGACCATTTTTATTCTTCTTTTGCACAAGCTTTATTGGTGTGTAGAAGCATTAATTTTAGTGTAAATTTTATATATTGGCATTTGTCCTTTACAGTTTGGATGCTGTAATAGAAAAATTAGTAAAACCATTATATCTGGCATGAACACTAGGGTGTTGGTATTGTTTTTAGGCTCAACCAAGCCTGGAAGAGATGTTTTGTATCGGGTTAGTGATATTCTTCTGCAATTTGTGGAGCTGAATTTCTGAAGGAACTTTATGGCCTTCACGTGACTTCAGTCATAACACATTCCTGGCAAACCTGGACTTCTTGAATTATTGAGTACTGCCAAAAGTGCAAAATAATTACTGAGAAGACAGCACATAGATCAGCTCAGAAGCTCTGGTATGGAGAATTTGTTGTACTCTAAAAATAACTTTTGTGTGGCAATCAGTAAATACACTTCTGCATGGATATTCAGGGTTCAGTCCATATGAAACTTTCCACTCCTCTACTGCGAAGCTTTATTATACCCTTGAGTGGCTCTCTTTCTTCAATTATTCCTCTTGAAACAGTTTTACCAACAGGATGCATTTTATTCTCTCTCTCTCTCTCTCTCTCTCTCTCTCTCTCTCTCTCTCTCTCTCTCTCTCTCTCAGATACTTACCATCCTAACTTGAATAGAAGTGAAGTCAATCAAGGCTCAGTCAGTAAAGAAGTTGAATACACTCACACAAATACATCACACACACAGTGGGGGGTATTGAGTATAATATTCCTTGCAACATCTTTCATACAGACATACAGTTGTATTTATTGACAGAAATAGCACAATTCAGAAGAGAGCTAACAAGTATCACTTTTATAATCATTGTTTTTGTAGCTTTTGAACACTTCATTACATGCATTGCCATAGTGTGCCAATCAGACCTATAGAATGAAAAAACAAACCTTACTAAGTACATAAATCTCAACACTTTAAAACATGATAGATTTTATGCTGATAAAAACTTTACCTATCATGCATGTTATCTGAATTTAAGTAATTATATGCTATATAGATCAGTAGAACTAAATTTAGAGACAGTGTGAAAACATAGTACAGAGTACCAATTAATGGTAGTCATGTCTTAATTTAGGTTAGTGGAGGTTTGAATAGGCAAATCCCCCAAAGTGTAATTATATATACTTGGTATAACTCAGCAAGATGTGAAAGAGAATTGTTGCTGAGATCCCAATTGTGTAGCAACTTTTGATCAGGAAAAGTCTTTTTCTACAGACTATTAAGGAAGTCAGTGAAAACCATAGCAGTAATAAAATAATATAGTATAGTGATAATGGGATCCTGTGATAAAACCGTTAGTGAAATGAAGAAATTTATTCAGTACTTCCTGGTATCATATTTTGTGAACTAATAACTTAAAAAATAAAATAATCTCAAATGTGTTGACTTGAAAGAAGTAGTTATCATAAAAGAAGCATGTGCTTTCTCTGTCAGACAGTATGCTATTTAATGCATATAAATAAGCATATATTGTGTGTGTGTGTGTGTGTGTGTATGTGTGTGTGTGTGTGTGTTTTCTGAGGACAATTCCCAGTACCTAAGTTATCCAAATTTTTTTATCAAAGCAATAAAACTATAGATGCTGTTAGTGTCCCAGCTTAAAAAGAAGGCAACTGAGAGACACAACGCCCATCAGCATCTTAGCCAGCTTAAAGGGCCAAGGACACTAGATCCAATTGGAAAAGAGACCTAAAATCATAACCTTTAAAAGAGTTGATTAATGACCATGATTCATTCCCAACCAACATTTTAATCTTTACTACTGACCATTTCATAAACAAATGTAGGCTTTCATGGAGTACTGCTAAAACCCTGACGTTTCTGAAATATTTTTAGATAAGTAATGATAATGATAAACTACATGAGCATATTTGCTCATTCAGTATTGATTCATTTATTTCAGATAGAATCCAGGTAGTCTTACCCTTCATTTTGCAAACTCCTCAAAGATTATGACCCACTTCTCTCACTACTATTACACACTATGTCGGAGACCGTTCCCCAGGGAGATGGACACCAAATAGACTGTGGAATGGCTTTCCAGAGAAAGGAAGGAGAAATAAAAATGCCACTAAAGGATTTAGCATTTTTTAAATCATGTATTTTTTAAAATTTTCAATTATATTAGTCCAAGGAATGAGTATTTACATATGGTCAAAGATTTTGTGTACTTGTAATGATTAATAGAATATGTCAATTTGATTGATGCATGAAATAACCAAATGACTGTTTAAGCACTATTTCTCTGTAGTGGGTAGCCATTCCAACCTTAATCTGGAAGTTCCAACCCCCATTGAGGCTTTGGTAACTGTCACGCCTACAAGGCGGGGCCAAGAGAGGACCCTGAAGACCCGAGATCCGGATGCGCCATCTCTCTTGGTTCCTGGACCCTGGACGCTGGAGGTAGACCAAGCAGAGTTCTCCAGAGAATGTCTTTCCCAGACCCTGCAACTTACCTATCCCTTCATTTGTAAGTTACGCCCCTAAATAAACCTCCCTTTTAACTACTTAATAATTACGCCAATATTTCTCCATCTGTCTGAAGAATAAATTATCATTTTAGTTGATAACTGAATAAAGCAACTGATCCTCTTCAGTGTGAGTGGGCATCACCCAGTCCATTGAGTAAGTAAATTGAAGAAACTGTTCTTCACTGCTTGAGCTGGGACATTGAAAAGCTGCCTTCAGGTCTTGATCTCAAGCTTTCAAACATGGGCAGAACCCAGAGCCACAGCCTTTGGTTTGCAAGACTTAAGGATGCATAGCTAGTTGTTCTGCATCTTCAGGTGATGTAATTTCTTAGCTTCCATAGCTACATTGCCCAATACCTTATAATAAACTGTATAGCCATGTGTATCTAATAAGACTTTGCAATAATTGTGGCAATTGCATGTGCTTTGTTTGTCTGAAGAACTATAATTATATTATATGATTTTTTTTATAACAAAGACTGGCAGTCCTGCTCATTGTCTTCTTTCTCGGCATCTGAGATCACAGTCTACAATCTGCAAGTCAAAGAAATTTAATATTTTTCTTGATTTTTCTGTGTGCTAATTTTTATGTTAAATCATGTGTAGAGACATTGTATTCAGAATTGCTTCAGTTCAATCACAAAAGAAGTCAATGTAATGATTGTACTCCTGCCCTCTTAGAACTGTGCACTGGAAACATTTTCAGAAATCTAAATGAATGGAAAGCTAATATCATCAATTCAGACAAGCAGAGAAAAAACCTAAAACCTCACTGTCTGTTGCAGGATATTTGATCACACACACCAGTTTGCATTTGCATTAATTAAATAAAATCAACCCTGAGTCAGGAGGCCAAGTTAGCAACTAGTTGACGGAAAGTAATCATAGAGATATAATGGTTTCTGTAAGTTGATTGAGAGAGATGCACAGGAAATAATAGGGAGAGACTTAGTGCAGCATGGGTTCTTTTGTTTGGGTGGAGCAGAAGCCAGCAAAGAGAAGTCAGCTAGTGGCTACTCAACCTCTCTGAGCTAACAGGTTTCTACCCCAGCCTTGACTCTTGAGTCTTATTGATAAACAGAATGATAGAGAATTAATTAAAAGCTGTGACATAGTGAACAGAATTCCTACCAAACCGCAGCCTGAGCACTATGGAGGCTGCCAGGCAAGCAGGCCTGTAACTGCAAAGTCACATTTGCTGGCTAAAACAGCAGCAGATTAAAGGGCTGTGTCTGTGGTGACAGAAAAACAATAACTGTCTTGCACAGCTGTACCTCAGTCCAGTACAAAATACAGGGGAATCAAAAGAGAGTGAAACTCTAAGATCCCACCAAAAGTACAATCAAATAGCAGGGATAATTACTACAGTACAGTGTGAAGTGATTCTATTAGACGTACTGATCTGCATCAAGTACCCTTTATGAAAAGGTAGCCAGTTTTGCACCACCCTTGAAAAAAGCCTCATCAACTCTAAGTCCCAATGAACGTGAAGAGATTTTGTGTAATTTGAAAATAAGTGACACTTCAAAGCACAAGTCCTAAGATTTTACATTAATTATCATTGATGTTTTATGCTTTCATACTCTTTCTGTATTCAAATGCTGTGCCATGTCTATTAATATTTCTATATGGTAACTAACATAAATGTCAACATGCATAGGACAGTTACAATTTGTGTTAAAATTTACATTGGCATACAATATTTTAAGTATTACAACAATTCTTTGAAGTGACAAAGCCTGTTATGAGTAGTCCCATGTTGAGTTGAATGGTTGAAACTCAGATTAATAAACTCATGTTAAAAACCAAAAGACACTTAGGCCAGAAAACAAGAGCTAGTAAATGAAAATCTCTGTGTCAGGCACAGGGTACCTAATGTAAACCTCATAGACACCCAAAACAGCACAAGCCATTGCCATTGTACTCAGCTATCCACCTAACAATGAGGTAAACCCTGATTGCTGAAGACAACCACTTGCTTTGAATGCAGAACACAGAAAAATAAACCTCACGTGAACAAGAATGTCTCTCCCTGCACTCTAGCTTCCATAGTTCCAGTAGGTTCCATGCAGGCTACTAGGAGAGCAGACATCAATGGTCTTAGCAGTAGACCCCGCATGATAAAATGCTGTCCTGTCTGAAAGACTATGCCCACTGGTGCAGTGACGGGAAGATACTTACGTGGGAATCCCATTGATTGAATATGGGACTTACTTCATAAAAGAGATTTCATGTCTGGAACTGTAAACCAAGCCAAAAGTACTTTATTTGGGAAGTTTTAGACCATACATGGGAACTTACTGTTGCTTTGCTCTCAACAGCCTTCTAAATATTTGTGTTTATAACCATAGAACTGGCTGCTTCTCAAGTGTGGTGCAAATGGATTTCATTTCATAGTATTATTTGCTATATTGGAGGTCATAATAAAGTATCTGCTTTCCAAAGACATAGTGAACAAATGTAGTGCAGTAGAGTTTGCACAGAATGGGGACAGAACAACAAAATTGTGCTTTACCAGAAAAAAAATGAATTAATCATATCTCTTTTAATGCTGGGTTCTGATCAGGGTTAGAGAGAATATGTTACCTCCACTGCGTTCACACTCACATCACCTTCTTTTGTTCCTCGTCCCATTCCCACTAGCACCCTTCACAAATAAGTCACCATTTTGCATTGTGTCATATGTATGTAGATATATTATTTTTTTTTAAATCTATATTCGGCATATGATGGAAAGAATATGGTATTTGTATTTATAGCCTGATGTACATCACTTCCCATACTCTCACCAGTTCCATCAGGTTTTCTGTAGGTATTGTTAAACTTGAGTAAAAAGAGAAATTTTTGGATTTTCTGTATGAAGTTAATTAATGTCTATCTTTGGTGCGGAGGTGTGTTTCTTGTATGCAGCAGCAAGATGGATCATGTTTTTCTTTTTTTCCATTCTGTTAGCCTGTGTCTTTTTATTGGGGAATTGAGTCCATTGATATTGAGCATTATTAATGATCAATGATTGTTAATTTCTGTTGTTTTGTTGTTGGTGCTGTTGGTGGTGGTGGTGTGTGTATCTGTCTGTCTGTCTGTCTGTCTGTCTGTCTCTCTCTCTCTCTCTGCCTATGTTTCCTTCTTTGGGTTTTGCTAGTATGAGATTATTCCCTGTGTTTTCATGGGTATAGTTAACCGGGGTGGTGGTGGTGGAGTTTTCCTTCTAGTACCTTCTGTAGGGCTGGATTTTTGAATAGATATTAAGTTTGACTTTGTCATGATATCTTGTTTTCTCTATCTATGGTGATTGAAAGTTTTGCTGGGTATAGTAGTTTGGTCTGACATCTTTGGTCTCTTAGAGTCTGATAGACATCAGTTCAGGCCCTTCTGACTTTTAGAGTCTCCATTGAGAAGTCATGTATAATTCTAATAGGTCTGACTCTATATGTTACTTGGCCTTTTTTTTTCCTTTGCAGCCTTTAATATTCTTTCTTTGCTTTGTGTATTTAGTGTTTTGATTATTATGTGGCATGGGGATTTTTTTTATCTATTCCAATCTATTTGGTGTTCTGTAAGCTTCTTATACCTTTATAGTCATGTCCCTTTTCAGGTAAGGAAATTTTCTTCTATGATTTTGTTGAATATATTTTCTGAGTCTTTGAGCTGGGATTTTTCTCCTTCTTCTATTCCTATTATTCTTAAATTTGGTCTTTGCATGGTATCCCAGATTTCCTGGACATTTGTGTTGGAACTTATTTTAGATTTAACATTTTCTTTGCCTGATGATTCTATTTTTTCTGTTGTATCTTCAGCCCCTGAGATTCTGTCTTCCATCTCTTGTATTCTGTTGGCGATGCTTGCATCTGTAGTTTCTGTTTGCTTATCCAGAATTTTCATCTGCAGAATTTCCTCTGTGTTTTCTTTGTTGCTTCTATTTCCATTTTCAGGTCTTGAACAGTTTCCTTCATCTGTTTTTTTCCCTTGGCTTTCTTTAAGGGATTTGTTGATTTCCTCCAATTTTTTGTCTTTTCCTCAATTCCTTTAAGGGATTTTTTTGTTTCCTCTTTAAGGACCTTCATCATCTTCACAAAGTTGGTTTTAATGTCATTTTCTTGTGTTTCAGATATATTGGAATGTTCAGATATTGTTATTGTAGGATAACTGGGCTCTAGTGGTACCATATTGCCCTTTCCATTGTTGATGGTATTCTTACACTGGCATTTAAGCATCTGGGTTTGGGATGATTATAATGTTAGGTGTTATTCCTAAATTTATCTTTGTTGGATGGGTATTTTGTTCCTTGGTTTCTGTTTCCTTTCTGGTCTTGTGGCCTAAGTGGCCAGTGGTTATGGTGATGAGTGAGTCTTCAGGTCAAGTAGGGTGTGTCCACTGGGGTTTTTATAAACCTGCAAGACCTCTAGGGTTTTGGGTGCCAACATTGCCTCTGTGGTTCCAAGTACCTGTGTGGCCTCTGGGATTCTGGGAACCTGCTTGTCCTCTGAGATTCCTAGTATGGCATGGTCTCCAGTATAGCAGAAGCTTTCTGCCCAGGTTGTGGGCTGAATTATGGAGCTCAGGGGAGAGGGTGTAGTTGGGGGGATTTGGGGCTAGGTTAATGGATTGTTAGCTGGCTATAGGTAATGTGTTACTTTGGGTCCCTAGAATTAGCCTATCCTCAGGTAAAGCAGAAGTCTTCTGCCAATGTTGTGGGCCAGAATATGGAGTGCAGGGGAGAGGGTGCAGTCTGGGGTTTTTAAGGAGTGATTGCTGGTGGTAGAGGATGTCTTACATGGAATCTTTAGGACCAGCCTGGCCTCTGATAAAGCAGTCGGAATTGTTCACTCTTTGCTTTTCTTAACACTGCCAAAAAAGAAAAGAAAAGAAAACAGAAAAAAAATACCATAGATATGCAGAAACTTCTTCTGTATATAGACTTAGATTCCTTCAGGTACATACCCTGGCAAGTATGGTATAACTGGGTCACATTTTAAATAGGTTTTTTGAGGAACCTCTATACTGATTTCCACCATGTCTACCTAAGTTTGCATTCATACCTTCAGTATCTAAGAGTTCTTTTTGACACTGCATCCTTACTACTGTTAGAGTCCTGGAAAAGTCCCACAAAATGCCACCATCCATGTATGCAATCAACAAGAACATTTATTACCAGCATGCTGGATCCATCTATGCCACACAAAGGCAAAATGGCAATGACCCAGAAAGAAGCTCACAGGCTCCTTTTAAGCACAGCTAAAGGGAGTTACTAGGGCGGTTAGGTCATCTTAAATATGGTTGGCTTAAGTAAGTGGCAATCATATTAGTACATTCTAGTTGACTAGGGCTAATCAGGGGCTGGTTAAGGCTACAGCTTTTCCATTTTTAAGCAGACCTGGGCAAGTCTCCGGCTTTGTCCTTATTTGGTTATCACCTTGAGCTGCTGACTGTTGGGGCTTGCTCAGTGGTCCTGGCTTGGTGTGTCCTATCTCCCTTGTTACTGCTGTCAGGAACATTGAAGATTGATTGTCTTTTGTTCGTGGCTTCCTCCGAAACTGCCTGCTCAGTTCCAAGAAGCAGGGACTGAGGCCTAGTTCTTAATTTTGTTATTAGGGCAGGCTGTCATGATATTTGCCAGTTCCTCTCAACCAGTATTTTTTATCATCCTGATAGACATTTTAACTGGTATGAGATGGATTCTCACTATAGTTTTGATTTGCATTTCTCTAATGTTGAACATTTTTCTTTTTTCTTTTTTTTTAATTATGTGTATGAGTGTTTTGCCTGCACGTGCATTTTGTGCTATGTGTCTACCTAGTGTCTGTGGAACCCAGAAGAGGGTATCAAATCTTCTGGAAATAGAGTTATGGATGATTATGAGGAACTATATGTGTGTTGGAAATTGAAGCCTGGTCCTCATCCAGTGCTTTTGAGCATTGAGCTATCTCTCCAACCCTGAACATTTTTTCTTACACATTCATTAGCCACTTGCACTTTTTCTGTGTGCTGTCATATCTAATTCACTTGCCCATTTATTGGCTGTATTATTTGTGTTGTTGGCATTTAATGTTTTGATTTCTTGATATATTCTGGATTCTGTTCCACTGTCAGATGACTAGATACTAAAGATTTTCTTCTATTCTGTAGATTGTTTTTTCACTCAGTTGGTTGCTACAGAAAAAATTTATTTTCATTCAATCCTATTCATCAATTCTTGGTATCATTCCCTTTTTGGAAAATCCTTGTCTGCATCTATATTCAAACCTGAAATTTAGAACACTGTTACTTACCACACTGCAATTCAGAAAACCTTTCCTGTAAAGTAATTTTCACATGTAAGGAAGCACATTACTAAAGCAGCCTCCCTGAAGTAGAGTTTTAAATGATCAAGCTTCATCAGACATGACCTTTAAACTTCATATGTGTTTATTACCTAATATGATAGCTGATATTTATAATCTCACTACAAGTTTGTTTTGTTTTCTTCTTTATTCCTTTAAACAAGAAGTTGACATGAATCCAAATTAGAAATGAAAACATATCAGAAACTTCAAGTCAACCTTCTATTTCCTGCTTTATAGCACAGGGTGAAAAGTGAGCACCACGCTGGTGTTTTATCCCACTTGACCTCCTCCCGCTTATCAGTGCCATCCATATTTATGGCTGTTTGCTTTGCTTCCTCAGGGGCATCTAATCTCTAAATGTGGCTTTGCTATCTCAGCATCTCTTATTGACTTTCCCTAATCTTATTATTTCTGCTGATATTTACTCTGCATGTCATTTTTGCTTTCCCAGCCATATACATTGACGTTTGCCCCTGAGGAATCTTTACATTGTTGGCCTAAACAAATGACATTAGGGAAACAAACTGGTCAGACCCAGATTATGAGTAAATAAAAAAAGCAAATACCTACTTGTAGTTAAGGTGAAGAATTCAATATGAGATGAGCATATGAAGAATGGACACATGGCAGCATCACAAACCTATTTTTGTTTTACTTTGGTATATTTTATTTTAAAGTTACTTTTTTTTTAACCATGAAAGGGTGATCATATAAAAATCTTACTTTGTGATCAAATCATAAAACCAAGCATTTTATTTATTTTAACAGTTGTATGTAAGGCTATGATCTTTGGACTTAAACATCATTTACAGTCAAATCTGAGCTCTATCACCCATAGAAATATGTTATCAATACCCACAAGCCCTGGTACGTCTATCTATAAAGCAGAGAAAGGGACAATACTTGAGTATGTATCTTTAGAGATGAGTAAGATTTGGGATGTAAAGTGCCCCATGATATTTTGACATTAATTTGTTATTATTAATTGTTAACAAATGACATTATTTTGACAGCAACTATTATTATTCTTGTCTCAACATCCTAACTCCCTGAGTCTGTGTCTGATCTGACATCATCCTTAATTCTACAAGAAAAATAGCAGGTATTTCAGTCTGTGAGTGTTAAGGAGGAACTGACACCCTAAGTCTCACACTATTATTGCTCTTCAATAGAGTGAAAGGAAAATGGAGGAGGAAAGGAAAGGTAAACTTGCAAAGATAATGAATGGCTAGACAACAAAGGTAGATGCATACACAGATATAATACAGAGCCTAAGTGTGAATCCTCTGCTGGGAGGTAGGGGTGGGACACATGGTGATGATGTTTTCACACTTGTACTAGAAGATCAACAAAATCCTTAGAATACACTTAGATTCTGAAATTGTTCCATGTATGGAATTCCACATTATTCATACCATTTTCTTTAAATAAACATGCAAATTTAGAGACCACAACTTCTAAACTATGCTAGCATCATGGAATCCATATGTAATTGTGTTGAGATAATATAATATGACTTCTAAAGAAAATCTGCAGCTTTACACCATATACCCGTTCATCTCTACTGTCATTGGCTTAATACAGTTAATAGTTATCATTTCAAATATTTCTTAGGATACTTCAATATTCATTTTCTATCACTTTCTTATTTATCAATTTAAGTATGGTATAATCTTTTCATAATGCATATTTAGGTCATCCATGATGACATTCCCCACTTTCCTCTGTTCCCCCCAAAAACATTCTGACCTTACTGTTAGGTTGATTGTTTGCTGCCTTTCTACAATTCCTGTTTCTATTTAATTGCTTTACAACTCCAAGACATTTAAATGCATGTTTCCTCTAAAATTCCTTCTGAGGTTCACTGTCTAGTAACTCAAAAGTAGCCATTGCATAAAGTATTTCAGTTTGGCCCTCATTCACATGGGAAAATTTGACTAAATATAGAATGACCTGCTACTATCATTTGTCACAGGTGTTTAAAAGGTTTACTGTATTACCAGATTCACCCTTAGATCTGATCATAACTCATGAAGTGTCTGATACCAATGCATATTTTTCAGGGCGGGCATCTGGAGACAGGCCTTGAACTCTCTTAAAATGTTCTAGACTGTCATCAACATGCTTGATGCTATATATTTGACTTTCTGTAGATGTCTCCTTTTCCTTGCCTGTTTAGGAACTTAAAGCAGTATTTTTCCCCTTATAAGAATATGTCTAAGAATGCAGTATCAAACTAATTGTTTAACTGGTGAAATGTTGAAATTTGAAAAAATATTTGGCTCTAGAGAGTTTTTTCCACTTTGTTTACGTGATAACATGTCCTTTTCTCTGTTGCCTTCATATTTTGTTCTCTTGTTTATCAGATGCTGGAAACACTCATTAATCCTAGTGTCTATTTTGTCGTCTATACTGCCTTTGAATTCTTATTTAAGTATGTTATCTGCTTCTGTATATTTTCTTTTTTCCTTTTATTGAAAATAAATTTCTCACATAATATATCCTGATTATGGTTTCCCTTCCTTATATTCCTCCCAGTTCCTAATCATTTCCCTTTCATCAAATCCACTCTCTTTCTGCCTCTAATTAGAAAAGAACAGACTTCTAAGAGATAATAATAAAATATAACAAAATAAGACATAATAAGATAAGATAAAGACTATCACATTGAAGTTGTACAAGACAAACCAGTAGATGGAAAAGAGCCCAAGAGCAGGCACAAGGGTCAGAGACCCACTCATTCGTACACATAGGAATCCCATAATAACACTAAACCATAATACCAATGCAGAGGACCTGGTGCAGACTTATGCAGGCCCTGTGCATGCAGACTCAGTCTCTGTGATTTCATAAGAGCTTTGATCATGTTGATTTTAAGGGCCTTGTTTTCTTGGTGTCCTCCTCCTTCTGACTCCTACACTTTCTGCTTCTCTTCCACAGGGTTTCCTGAGCTCTGAGGAGAGGGATTTGATGGAGACATCTCATTTAGGGCTGAATGTTCAAAGGTCTCTCTCTATACGTAATGTATGACTGTGGGTGTCTGTATTTGTTCCCATCTGCTGCAGGAGGAAGCTCCTCTGATGATGATTAAACAAGGCACTGATCTATAAGTGTAGCAGAATATCATTAGATGTCATTTTATCATTACTGTTTTTTTTAGACCAGTAGTATTTGGTTTTACCCTATATCCCTTAGGCTATCTGGTTCTTCGTCAACCAAGCACTGTTAGGTTACAGCTCATTAAGTGGGCCTTAAGTTAAATCAGTTACTGGTTGTTTGCTCCCATAAGCATTGTGCCACCATTGCCCTAGAATATTTTACAGACAGGACAGCATTGTGGCTCAAAGGCTTTGTGGCTGGTTTGGTATTTACAAGGTTTTTGGTGCTTGTTCTTTTGGTAGTATGCAAAGTACCTTCCTGTACCAAAGACTCTAGCATGTGGGGGTGGAGGCTCTAAGTAGGCACCAGCTCAACTTCTCCATGTTCAATTGAGTTTTTCAGTAATGGAGCCTTGCTGTCAGTTTGTGGAAAGCAACCTACAGTCTTGGCAATAACCTGTGTTGCTTGGTGGAGGAAATGATCTGACAGATGTGACGAACTTTTCTCTAATTTCAAGTATTTGGGAAAAAGGATAATAATCAGTGTAGTTATAAATAATATCATAGTATACCCACAATAAATTTTTTCTTTAATTATACTCTATGACATTCTGAAGGACTTTAATAATGGTTCATATTATTATCAGTTGGCATAACCTTATTAAAGAGTGATTTCACATACACATCAAGAACCACAAAACTACTCCTCGGTAAATAAATTTTGTTGTATTTTTATTTTTGTCTCCAGAAAATTCATGACCATAACAATCAAATAGCATTTGCTCAAATATATTTATTGTGGTATTATTTACATTAACAAAACTTAGCAAAAACTAAAATTTCCAATAAGTAACAGATGTTCTTTATGATACACACTTCTTCAATTTTATTTACTTTAAAAAGAATAAAATTGTTGGTCAAATTACTATAATACTTATATCTATAATAAGATATATTATGTATTTATAAAATAAAATGTACCTTTTAATGTTTATAATCATGAAAATGCTCATATGCAGAAGAGTATTTAACACTGAAGACATATTTGTGTATGAAAATAAGAACAGGATTATGGATCATATCTTCATTTTTCTTTATCCTTCTTTCTTCTTTATTTATTTCTTTTTCTTGTTTGTTAATCTCTGTAACATTGTCAGGCATTTTTTATAAAGTAATTAAAATTAAAGTAGAAATTCTGCTTTCTTAGATATTTCTTCTATATTATCTTTATATTCTTACACAGAATTCCTTTATTTTTAGAAATAGATTTCTAATTCTGAAATTGACAATTGGTTGCTCAATGTAATTGTATTATTTTGTATTAATACATGAACATAAGTAGAAGAGTAGACTTTCTTTGTACAAATATTTTTCAATTATTTAGTTTATTTATCTTTGTGGCCATTAAAAATATTTTTCAGTATTCCTTCCTAAAGCATTAATGATGCTTTCCAAGACTCCTCATAGATTCTAGAAACTATGGCTAGTATCAAACAATGCATGTAATAGGTTCTTTCCTATATATAAATAGCTATATAAGATGTTAATTTTATGTTAGAAACAATAAGATTAAAATAATAGTAACACTATACTTAATAAGAGTGAAAGTAACATGGTGTCCTTGTCTCTCAAAACTATCTTACTTCTTTGTACTCAATCTTCATATGATGATAGAGGTTGATGCAGTACCTGTGAGATGAAGTTTGATGAGATGATTTATGTAGTCAATGTGACATTATCTCAAGCTACCATGTAAAAGGTTATCTGAGCTTAGGTATTTTGATGCTTTGACAGTCATACAACCAAGGTGGTTATGAAATGACAAATAGGCGGGTAGTGTATAGCCTATAGATACATTGCTTTGAAGAATTTGCATTCCACATGTGGGGGAGTCAAAGAATGTGAGATTTCATAACTGTACTCAGGATGACATACTAAATGCATTATTTGTTTCTGAGATTTTCTCTTACTATTTCCCATAAACTGGACATGAAGAATACTATATTGAGTAGGAAAAAGAAGTTCCACTAACTAGCATATGGGAGATACTGAGCCTAATCCCAGGAGACAGGAAAACTGCTGCATTGATTTTTGACATTTATTATTTTCTTTATTTCTTCTCAAACACTACTGCAATATTTTATAAGTTTCATTTCATATTTAAACAAAGCAACAAGGAGCAGAACTATGATAAAGAAATGTACAAATGTATGCATAACATTTGTTAATTGACATGTGAATAGAGGTGAGTCAGGATTTATCTTTTACATTTTGAAAAATCTTGCCTTTTAGCCTGAAGACTGTTTTATTCATCTCAGTCATTATTCCTTCTGTCTTAGGGTTACTGTGGTGCTATTTGAGCTTTTTCAAGTAATAGTTACATTTCTGTTTCCCTTTCACTGCAAACAAATTTATGTTTATTTTTAGACATAACTTTCAATTTGTTTTTCATTTGTGCTTTGCTGGTTTAAGTAGATATTAAAGTATATGGCAAAACTATTTGAATTTCTGAACCAGTGTTTTAGTACTAGCATGCTAATTAAAATAAACACTACTAAATCTAAAACCAATGGAAGCTTCATCTGTTTGTATACCTCAGTTCAACTACCTGGGGAAGCTGATTTGAGAGTACAGATTGAGCCTTTGAGGCCATCTTGGGCAATATTTTCAAACCCTTTTTTCAATCAATTAAAATAAGGCCAATGTAACTTTAAGTGATCATTTTATACTATGCATTTAAGGGTAATTTACTTAATGGTCTATCACTTCTAAATTTCAATAAAAGGAAGGCCTGGAGGTGGTGGTGCATGCCTTTAATCCCAGCACTCAGGAGGCAGAGCCAGGCGGATCTCTGTGAGTTCGAGGCCAGCCTAGTCTACAGAGGGAGATCAAGGACAAGCATCAAAACTACACAGAGAAACACTGTCTCAAAAAAAAAAGAAAGAAAATAAGAAAAAAAATTCAAAAAAGGAAATGAGGCTTTTAGTAATTACATAATTCCTCAAATTAACAGAGACACACATAACAGACAATAAGTTCATACTCCATTTTATTGTGAAGCCCAAACTTCATAAAACCCTTGTGAAACATCAGTGTAATTTTCAGTTGACATGGTTTTGAGCCCATAGAATGCTTAGGAATTTCTGTAGTCACTTGTATTATCATTCATAAGATGCACTAAACATCTAGTGGGTATAGGGTGGGTGCAGGAAGATAAGGCTCAAACCAGTTGCCAAGGCATGTACATAGAGCATACTTCTTTATGAGCCAACCTGGAGTCTGTCTGAGGGCCTAGCAACAGGTGCTATCAGAGGTCCTGATCATGTCTAGCCAATGAGGGGCAACCAGACAATGTCACCAGATAGGGATGCAGCCTGGGTGCTGGGAGGAGGGTATATAAGGCTTTCCCCATTACTGAATAAGCAAGTCTACTGTTTGCCTTTCACTTGACTCTGGGTGTCTATGTTGTTGATGCCTCACCTTCTCACCCTGTCCCCTGAGGGAGCTGTTAAGACTCAGCAACAGGTGGTTACTCTGCTAACATTATGCATGTCCAGAGCATCCCTTCTTCAGAGCTACCCAGTCCCATATGGCAATGGCAGGGATCCCTGATTTAATTAAACACAGAATTTCCATAGGAGTTGGCAATCGATTAGCAGCAAAATTTTAGTGTTCTCTTAAAGGTATGGCATAATTTATACCATAGGAATATATGCACAAAATGGAAATAATAAATTAAAATTCTGGATATATTTAAAGACATATGTCACTTTTACAATATTTCCCCATAAGCAGTATCCTTTTCTTCCATGATGTGAAGTAAATATTACTGAAACCATGCCAATGAAAATCAGAGGATTCTTTTGTGCTATTTTCCTAACATAAGATCTATGAAAATTAATTCAAGATAGCCACAATTTTACTAGGCTAAATGTGATGGTTTGAATGAGAATGGCCCCATAAGCTCATAGATTTGAATACTTGGTGATCAGTGAGTAATACTATTTGAAAGAATTAGAGGGTGTGGCCTTGTTGGAGGAAGTGTGTCACTGGGAGTGGGCTTTAAGTTTTCCAAACATCCATTCTAAGTCCAGAGGTTTTCTTTTCTTGTTGCCTACAGATCCAGATGTGTAATTCTCGGCCTCTTTTCCAGCACCATTTCAGCCTGTATGCTGCCAAGCTCCCCACCATGATGATAATGGACAAAGTCTCTGAAAATGTAGGCAAACTCCAATTAAATGCTGTTTTTTAAGAGTTGCTGTGATCATCGTGTCTCTTCATAGCAATAGCTCAGACTAAGCCACTAAACAAATTGGCAAATAGCAAAAGTGTTATTTATTTTACTCTTTAACATGCATTGCAGATGATATTCTAAATCTCTCCATTATGCCAACACAGCCATTGTGCTTCTTGTTCCTTCCATAGGTAGCTTTCCATTTTCCAGCACCAGCTGTGGACCTCTTTTTCTCTGAGGTCAGATTCCCAAAGAGCATGCTCTGTTCCAACACAGACCAATTTATTCAAAATTATTTATCTTGTAGAACTGCTAGGTCATTCCAAGCTCTTCTTTGTACCTCATTTCTATAATGCTCCAATTACAAGGAGGATAATAAAAAAGGAATTAATGAATATTTCATAGAGGACTTTTAATGCATACACTTAAGCAGGTGAAAACAGTTTCTTTTAGTGGACAGAGGAGTTTCTCTTTCCTTGAGGTTTACATTCCTCACAAACAATTGTGCCATCCCCTCAGGGTCTGTTCTATTATATTTTGAGCAATCTATTTTAATAGAAAAACATGAAAGTTTTAACATTTTCCCGTGATTCTTATAGCTTTAGTTAAACAGGTATGTTCAGTTCCTTTCAGCCCCCATCACTTATGTGTTTTTCAGAAGAATTTTAAAAATATAAATGATGACACTATACATATTGTAGATTTTTCTTTGAATCTCCAAGGTAATTAACACTCATCAAGAGTGTTTCCTTCTCTTGTATCTGGATGAGTTAAGAAGATCTGGTAGAGGAAAGATAATTCTTAAAATAAAGTATGTTAAGGATTCAGAGGAAGAAAGAAACAGAAATGGGAGAGATACAGTCAACTGACATTCTAACACTTGGGGATACACTAAGGTTTCTGTGAGGGGATAATCACTGGGATGAATTAATCTGATGTCTGTGAGTAGGTCAGAAAATAGCATGTGAAGTGTTGGGCAATGTAACTGTTGGAATAAAGTCATAAAGCACAATGTGTCATAGTAGCATTGAGGATGAAGTGTCTTCTCTGATGCTTCCCTGATGTACAATTATTCACCTGCTAATGTACATATTTAGTTCCTTTCCAAGGGTTCCAATGTTGAAATGTATCATTATATTCATTATATGAGATATTACATGGCTTTGATATACATGTGCATTTAGTATGCTATCTGATAGGTTCATTAAAAGGTGATTTTATGAATCTATTCTGGGGCTCTTTTTATTTGATTGATGTAAAATTTTCTTTGATGGGATATCTAAAATTTATCTCCACATATTCCAACTTTATCTACTGGTAAGATTGCATTTGTCCATCTTGGTTTTTGAAGTTTTATGGAGATAAAATATAAACATTTAATGTGTTCAGTTGATTAGCTTTGGTACATGTATGTATATTATGAGAAATTATTATCATCACTACCCAAAGTAAAAGAACACATCCATGATTCAAAGTTTCTCACTGTTTTGTATAATTTATTCCATATACCAAATAAAAAGTAAGAATTTCTACTCTACAATATTATAAGCAGAAAAATCATATATACCCTTAATATACTTTTCTATAATTTCCTCAAATTACTATATTCGTTTTTTATGTTAATTCATTTATTCATATCACTTCTGTATCACTACTTAATTTTATTTGAAAGCTTTATGATATCCTGTTCTTTTATCTATTCATCTGCATATGTGCTTTGAAGCTGTGTCTAGGTTTCAGATTATTGCAAAACTATCTTCTATGAATATTTTATAAAAGTATTTGTATACACTAAAATTCTTCTTAAAGAGAAGAAATTTATATTTGGAAGTAGCATATAATTAATTAATATTGAAGAGTCCAAAATTCTTTCCAAAGAATATACACAGGCTAAGAGATCATGAGAACTCTGCCTTCTCCTTTCCTTTACTGGCTCTAGGTACCATGAGACTTCAGACTTTTCCTCATTGTATTTGATTATAGTGTTTTGTCTTTTGGTGTGTATTTAGCAGTTCCCTAATTAATAATGACCTGACCATGTTTACTTTCCATTATAGTCACTTGGCAAACTCTCAATTCAAAATTCTAATCATTCAAAAATTTGTGAGTTTGTTTCATTATTTAGTGACTATATGCATACATACAAGTATATAAGTATATATGCATATATGTGTTTATGTAAGCATGGGTACATGTGTGTGTAATTGGTATTTAATGAGAAATTCTTAGAATTTTTTCAAATCTCTGTATTTTCAAGAATAATTGTTTTGGAATGGAATTTTTTAGGAAATTAGATGAATTGTAATCATGCTATTGCTCCTTTGTCTATCATGAGTTCAGTATTGTGTTGAAGTAAGTTTCGGTTTTAAGTGACAATCATTTTCTCCTAGGAACTTCTGCTTCTCTAAGTTCTTTTTAGGTCTATGACATATTTGAATTAATTTCTGTATATGATAAAAATAACAGATCTGGATTATTATTATAATAAATTTTATTTGGTAACTAAGTGCTTCGGTAAAATGTGTAGAAGAGCTATTCTTTGATTATATTCCATTATTGAGCTCAATTATCTACACATGTAAGTTATTTCTGGATCATGTATTCTTTACCCTTTAATCTGTCTGTTCTGAGTGTTGGGGGTTCATATTCAACTTTGCTCATTTTCAGAACTGTCAGAAACTCTACCTTCTTTGCGCTTTCATATAGTTTAGACCAGACTTGCAAATTTGTACAAAAAATGCCTACTGTGATTGTCACTGAAGTTATGTTGGATTTATAAATTAGTCTAGAAAGAAAAAATGATAGCTTTAAATTTTTTATGTCTTTGGACTCAATATATTAAGTCTTTATTGTAAACTTTCCTTTAATTTTTTTCTACTTTTAATTTTGATATTAAAATATTGTTACATTTCTCCCTTCCTTTTATTCCCTTCAAATCCTTCCATATTTAACCCCCATTCTCCTTCAAATCCACTGCCTCTTTTTTCCACTAAATGTTATTGCTTGCATATATGTATATGTACATACATTTATATTCCTAAATATAATCTACCCAGTCCACAGCTTAATTAAATTATGTTTTCAGGGATGACAATTTGGCACTGCTCAGCCAATTGGTGAGCTTTTCTCCAGGGAAGACTACCTCTCCCACTCCCAGATTTCCTTAGTTGCCTGCAAGTTGAGTTCTCGTGGGCTTTTTCCTGTCCACTTTGGCATGTTTACTGGTGTCATCCTTGTCACCTCGTCAAGGAAACTTCTCTTTGCAACAAATGCAGAACATTACAGAAAACCACACCCTATCAAAATGCCGAGTCGTGGAGCCCACTGCCAGTAGCTGTATCTACAAAGCACTTTCCCATCTAAGGCTCAGGGAACATCACAGGAGAGGTGGTGGGAAGATTCTAAGAACCAGAGGCCACAGAATTTGCTGTGAAGTTGTGTCCTCTTTAATTTTTTATGACATGTCTTGTATATTTTGGGGTTCATGGTGCACAAGACTTTTCCACTTTTCATCCCATTGTAATTTCATTCTGTTGTAATTTGGCATGCTCCACCTGCATTAATTTCTGGTTAATTTTTTTATCGCATATGGAAATGCGATTGACTTTGCTATATTCATCTTGTATTTAGTAAATTGTATAAGCTCATTTATTATACTCAGAAGAGTTGGGTATTTCAATCGATTTTTACATAAGTTATCATAGTTTGAAGAAACATAAATTCTCCTTCCTTTCTGATGTGTGCTTCTTTAAAAAGTCTTTTTCTAAAGATGGATGCTAATGTCACCATAAAAGTCCAGCAACATACCCAGCAGAGCAAACAATCCATAGAGCACAATCATACTCAAGACTGGGATCCACCAATGTACATTACCTCCATTCAGAATGAATTTTAAAATCGCATGCTTTATAACTGCACTAAATAACAGAATTCATATGCTTTTATGTGCATCCTTCGCTTTGCTCAGCCCTCTCCTCGCCTTCTCCCTCCCGTACTTCCTCACTCTCAAGTCTGTTCAAGCTTTTCAACCCCGAATCCGCCCTCACCGTACTGTCGTGTTTTGTCTCGCTGACTTTTCTTTTGCTGTAACAAAACACCATGATGAAGGAAACTTTTCAAAGAAAGCATTTAACTGAGCTTTCAGAGGGTTGGAATCCAGGATGGCAGGGCAGAGCATGGCAGCAAAGACAGTTGAAGGCTCACATCTTGACTTACAACCATAAAGCCGAGAGAAGAGGGAAACCGAGAGAGAAAGAGAGACAGAGGACAGAGAGACAGAGAGACAAAGAGAGACAGAGAGCTGGAAATCACAGGACTCTTTTGAAACCTCAAAGTCCACCTCCGAATCCTTCCGAAGCAACTGCACCCACTGGAGACCACGTGTTCAAGTAAAGGAGCCTTTGTAGGCCATTTTCACCAATCCACCACACGTTCCTTCTGCTCTCTTCCCATTCTTGGAGCTACCATTCTCCCCTACTTATCCAATGTCTCCTTCATAGCTTAAAGACACTCCGAGTTAAACACATTAATCTAAGAATTTAAAGCTGAGAGCTCTTTTTTTTTTTTACATTTTAAGGTTTATTTATTTATTTATTTATTTATTTATTTATTTATTTATTTATTTATCGTGTATACAGCGTTCTGCTGGCATGTATGTCTGCAGGCCAGAAGAGGGCACCAGATCTCATTACAGATGGTTGTGAGCCACCATGTGGTTGCTGGGAATTGAACTCAGGACCTCTGGAAGATCCGCCAGTGCTCTTAGCCACTGAGCCATCTCTCCAACCCCTGAGAGCTCTTTATGAGAGATAACATATGATATTTGTCTTCCTGGGGTAGAGTTACCTTACTTTGTATACGATTGTTCAGTTCCTTCCATTTTCCTGAAAATATAAGAATTTCATGTTTTAAGTTGAATAAAATTATAATGTGTATTTGCATAGCAATTTCATTATCCATACATCAGTTGATGGATCTCTGAGCTGCTTTCATTGCCTGGCTATTATGAATAGAGCAACAAGGAACACGAATGTGCAAATACTCCTGTAGTAATATGAAAAGTCTCTTTGGCAAAGACAGAGGGAGGAATTTATCCCTTGTTCCACTGGAGTCATAATGGCAGCAGCTGATTTAATAAAGATTGGAATGAAGGGCCTTTGGAGGATCCTATTTGGGGGATGGCACAGAACCAAACTCTGTAAAGGTGACATACATATTAACAGCACTATTTTGTGGTATCTGCAGGCCTGTTACCAATGCCATCCAGGCCTTATTGGAAAGAGTGTTCTTTCAAGTCATTGAGCATCATCCAGTAATTGAAACAAGAGCCACAGCAGATAAAGCACTAGAAGGAATGTCACCCAGCCCCTGTGGATCCTGGAACATTAATGGGCACAGGTTTAGCAGACAGGAACATTTGGCTGCAGGAATACATGTGAGCACAGACACCATGTATATGGAGAAACCAGGGAGAAGAGGTTTGAGAATAGTGCTGATATTATTACTGGGATTTGGCCTGTGACAGTCTACATTGGACAGGACTATAATCAGAGCCTGAATATAAAAATGGCCCAGTATGGAAAGGAGAACTAACAAGTGCCTGATTGGCCACAGTGTGGACAGCAGATGTGAAGGAAATATATGTGTTCAATAGCAATCAAAACACATGGTAGTGTTCCATATGGATGCCCAGAGCCCATTTCATCTTCTTGGAAATGAAAAGGCAGATTCACTCACTAAAACAAGAGATATCTGCCCTCAGGTA
>CABHPH010156626.1:0-60473 GCA_902168325.1 Peromyscus nudipes
TAACACTTAGGATGTTTCAAAAAGGCACATGGAAACCTTCTATCACACACACACACACACACACACACACACACGCACGTGTGTGTGTATGTGTGTGTGTGTGTGTGTGTGTATTCTTATAATGAAGATTTATTGGAGCTACCTTGTACATGGGGGCAAATGCTCTTTCCTAAGCTATAGTTTGCCAAATAAAAAGACAAGTGTCAGGTGTGGGATGCTCCCTGCTCCAGTTGTTGGCCAAGGGTATGCCCATGATTCCAATAGTACCATGAATGTTATATAGATAAACAACTCATTTCTGATTGAATTTAAGGCCTGCTCAACTGAAAAGAAATATAAATCTAGTACTATAAATCTGGCCAATGGGAGGACCGTAAACCTCAAGGATGAACCCACTACTACTATTTTGCTAAAGTGACATAGCATTAAATTGTTCTCTAAATCCATACATTCTTTATACCCACATATTATTGCAGCTCCCAAACCTTATCAGAGAATTTTCTTTGCGCATTGTGGTTAATGTGGAAATGATTGGTCAAATGCAGAAAATATGTGTCAGTGGAGTGCTGTGCTCAACTACAAACATGGCATTTGTATCACATCTTTGTCCTTTAAAGCTCAGGGACATTGCAGAAGTGGGGGTGGGGCAAAAAGACTGTAAGAGCTAAAGGTCATGGAGGGCCAGAGCAAAACAGTACCTTTTGGATAATGTTGGGATGGTTGGATCCATGAACTCACAGGAGCTGTCTTTTCCTTCAGAAAATCAAGCCCCTTAGCATTCCAACATTGAGGTAAGAGGGGATCATGAGGCATCACTCCCACTGAGGAACTATTGACAGTACATGGCTACTGGAGTTTGAAGAGTAAGTCTTCTTTAGAGGTATGGGTTGTGGTATGTCAACCACATTCCAGTAAATGGCACACACCCATCAGCATATAGGTAGCACAAATTTGAGTTGGTAGTTTATTTAAATAAAAGACAACAGGGATTAGGGAGAGAGTGTAGAGCCCTGGAAGAAGTTAGTAGGTGGACTGGAGTCTGAATATTATGAAAATACATTTTAAGCATACACAAAATTCTCAGATAATTAATAAAAATTTTATAAAATTAATAAAAATTATATATATATATAAGCTAACAAGGCCAGAAAGAGGTGATCTGGAAAATGTATGAAGTGTTCTGCTCAGTGTGTGCTCAATCTGCATGTATATTGTTATCACAAATATGAAAAACAAGGAGTTAAAGAAAAGCTAGGTCTCTGAAAAGTAATGATACAGACCTTTGGTAGCTATGTATAAACCACTGAGATATTTTTGGGGAGCAGACTGAAACACCAGTGCTGTGGTCTGTGGAATGGGCTTACCATAGGTATATTTACTTGTGAATTTCTTTAACACAAGGATGAAAAACACACAAATTGAAAAACAGTGATGAAAACTGATTTGTCAGATGGAAGCAGCAAATATCTAATAATAATGTTCACACTGGAGTAAATATATACTTGTTGGAATAGAAATAAAGTTTTCTGGTTAAATATGAATACTTCTTACCACTGACCTGACTTATCTTTTATTTACTTTAGCTAGTTGACAATATATCTTTTTTTCTGAATTTTTTTTGTAATTGTATAGCTAGATCAGGTTATTCAGTCTTGAATTAAGAGTTGTGAAATAACAACAAACAAAATATCACACATTGGTACTCAAAACACATCTCAAGAAATTAAGAAAAACCAAACTAAATTTATTTATTCTATCTGACTATAATGCTATAAAGCTTAAAATCAACAGCAAAAGAATATCTAGTGATTACACAAATTCATGGAGGTTAAAGAACACATTATCAAATGCTGTATAGGAAAAGGAGGAATTAAGAAAGACTGTATTTTAAATACTGGAATTAAATGAAAATTAAAACAAAATACAACAAAACTTCTGGTACACATCAAAATTTTCCACTAGAGAGAAAATTGTATTTCTGAACACTGACATTTAAAAACCAGAACGACCATGAATAATGACTTAATGATGCAACTAAAAACTTCGGAAATACAAGAACAAACTCAAAACTGTTAAATGGAAAGAAATAACTGAAATCAGAGAAAAAACTATTTAAATAAAATCGAAGTCATTAATACAAATAACCAACAAATAAGAGCTAGTTTTTTTTTTTAAAGATTAACAAAATCATAAGTTCTTTGGACCAAATAGCCAACATAAATAAAGGGTTGTCACCAACAAATATGGTCAGAAATTAACTTGGGGAACAATACCAGAGACACTAAAGAAATTCAGAATATTATGAGGGAATACTTTAAAAATATATTCTATTCAGTGAGAAAAACTAAAATGTGAGCAAATTTCTAGATTCATCAAAATGACCAGCCTGATCCCATAAACCTGGTTTTCATATATATCACCTTTTCTAGGTCAGACATGTCTTCCCCTTCTTCCTTTCCCCCAACTCTCCTCCATCTGTAAACTCACAAGCCTGGCTCTAGAATCATAACCTGTGAAGCCTATATGTGTGCTGTATGTGCATGCCACTTTCCTGAGGAAGTCTTCCATTTTCCCACTGCCACGCCAACTCACTGACATCCACATGCCCTCAACCTAGTTCCAGACCCACAAACCTTGCTTACAGGGCCACCATTTCTGGGAAAGTTGCTTCATCCCATTACCTTACCTTTCTCTACCTGCTGCCATCTACAAACCCCAAGGCTTAGTTTCGGACCCTGATTTGGGAGCCATAGTTGCCTGGTCTTTTAAACATCTTATCCACTAGCCTTATCTGGCTTTTCTCAGGTAACATATCTCCTGAACTGTTCCAGAATAAGGAAGACTAAATTATTACATTAGACACACAACTAAAGAAAGAATTCCATGTGACTAGTACAAAAACAACAATACCCAAAACAGCATGCCTCTCATCAAGCTCACTAGTCCTACAGATTTTTTTTTCTCTAATGAGGACTGTCTAAATACCTCCAATACACAGGAAAAAAAAACTTTATCAAGGAATTTAAAGGATACACAAATAGAAATCCAGGAGTTTAACAATAAATGCTTCAGTCATGTCCAAGAAAACACAACATATACCTATGTGCTGTGGGATGTCTTTCTGTATGCTGTGAATATGCGTTGCTCTGAATGGTTGATAAATAAAATGCTGATTGGCCAGTAGCCATACAGGAAGTATAGGTGGGGCAAGTAGACAAGGAGAATTCTGGAAAGGAAGGGCTGAGTCAGGGGGTCACCAGCCAGATGCAAAGGGAGCAAGATGAGAATGTCTAGCTGAGAAGAGGTACCAAGCCACATGGCTAAATACACATAAGAATTATGGTTTAATTTAAGTGTAAGAGCTAGTCAGTATTAAGCCTGAGCTAATGGCCAGGCTAAGCAGTTATAATTATTATAAGCTTCTGAATAATTATTTTATAAGCAGGCCAAGGGACTGTGGGGCCTGGCAGGACTGGAGAAAGTTTCTGACTATACCTAAGTGAAATAGGGAAGATAATACAGAATTTCAAAACCAAATTCAATAAATATATAGAAACATTGAGAAAAATATATGAAGAAATGAAGATGGAATTGAAAAATTTAGCATCTCTATTAGAAAACTCAAGGGAAACCCTTAGAAATAGAAGAAATCAATCAGGAAATATAATATCAGGACTCGGAGACAAATCTAGATGAAAAAAATCAAAGAAAGTAAATGATTTTAAAAAGCATGAAAAAGGAACACCCAAGAAATATAGGATACCATCAAGAGATCACATTTTTGAATTAGAGGAAGAGAAGAGGTAGAAAAGTCCCAGGTCAATGGTAGAAAAGAGATAGTTAACAAGATCATCAAAAGAACACATTTCCATACATGTACAAGAAGTACATAGAACCCAAACTAGACAGGTCCAGAGAAAAATAAGAGACAAACAAACAAACAAACAAACAAACAAAACACCCTACAATATACTCTAGTAAAAAATACTAATTACATAGAACAATAAAATTATTGAAATCTGCAAGAGAGGAAAACTACAAGTCTAAACCCAGATATATTCACAGCAGACTTCTACCAAACTTTGAGAGATCTACATCCCGTCCTTCTTGAATTTTTTAAAAAGAAAAGAAACAGAAGAACCACTCCAAAACTCATTCTATGAAGCCAGTGTTACTCTAATAACCAAACAAGGTAAACACACAACAATAACAAAAAAAAATCAAACCTACTGAATAAGAAATAATCTTGGCTAACTATTTATCTGAGAGAAGATTAATAATCAGAATATACCAATAACTCAAGAAACAGAGTACAAAAACACCAAAATCACCCAGTTTTAAAAAATAGTCTAAGAAACGAAACAGAGGGTTCTCAAGAGAAAAATTTAATTGGCTAAAACATATCTCAAAAGTTGATCATCTTCCTTAGCAATTAAAAAAATGCAGATTAAAACATCTATGAGATTTCATCTCACCTCAACCAGAATGGCTAAGATCAAGAAAACAAATGACAAGGACTGCTGGTGAGGTTTTGGGGAAAAGGAACCCTCCTTTACTGTTGGCAGGAATGCAAATCGGGACTGCTATTCTGGAAATCAGTAAGGAGAATTGTGGAAGAAGGGGTGAGAACATTGTAAGAGCCAGAGAAACAGTGAGTTTGGTGAGATTTTTGTCTCCTAGGAATGTCTGACGCCATACCTATAAAGTCTTACCAGGTGCACAGGGCACCAAAAATGGACATGACAGGATGGATGGGGGAAGACACTGGGGCTCTAACACCACACAAAGAAAAGCAATACTGTGGTTTATGGTTATGGGACCCACTTTGGAATGCTTAAACCCTTTATGAGTTTACTTTTATACACTGTGTATTTTATGTGTCATGCTTGTATTTATATGTCATTTGTCAGCTCACACATGTTTATATTATTGCTTCACTTTTCTTATATTACTGGAGTGAATTAAAATATCTTCACAATGTTTATAGCATTTCCAGGTACTAGGGTAATGGACTGTTCTTGGAAGACTCTCCACATTCCCTTGCTTATCAGACCTTGACTACCTTCCATGGTATGTATGCTTTTTTCCTACTTCCACTTCACATGTCTAATTCCTTCTGACTTTAACCCAGATGAGGTTACTGACCACATCTGTCAAAATAATATCAAGATATTTTTATTATGTACCTATTTCAGAACAATTTCCATGATATCTCTGATATCTAATAGCTTTACCAGCCTTGACGTAAGTCAGAGAAAATGTTCTGCTTTATTTGTGTGAGACAGACTCTGGGGCTGGATCATCCTGGTTGTCTTCACTAATAGCAAAGATCTTGAGCAGAGGTTGTTTTTTAGGTCTGATTATGTCCAAAGGTACAATTTAGTTTTTTTCAGAGCACATAGAGTCTGATTTTGCATATATACTAAAGTATCACTTTATTTAAAATAAAAAACAAGTTGTCATAATGATCAATTCATATTTCTGAATAGTAGTATAAGCAAATACTTAAAAAGTTTTATTCTTTTACTATTTTGGTATTACTGATATTTCTTCTTTAGATGTTTTTACTATTCTCTGAGAACTTTTTACAATACATGTTGATCATATTATTTCACCTTCCCAACTACCCAAAGATCCTGTACCTTCCTACGCATCCAACTTCATGTTCTTTCATTCTCTTAAAACAAAACAAAACTACACATTACAAATTACCAGGTAAAACCCCCAGCAGCAGAAATGGGCTACATCTTCTTGAGTTATTGGCCATAGACTCCACCGAAATATTAGAGGCTACTGCAAATTCTATTGATTATCCTCCACAATGTGACTGTAAGGCCATATTGGTGAAGGTACAACTTACATTATAGAACATGGAGAGAATGATCTCAAACTCAACTAGGAGTGTCAACCCTACTGACTAGTGTTCATAGTACTAGAAGGCACATACTACTAGGAGGGTAAAAATCAGTTTTCTCCATTGGAGTGACATTTGGTATACCAGCCTCATGGAATGCTCAGGAGTAGTTGACTTACACAAAACAGACTCCATATATTTTTGTGCACTTTGTATGTTTTATGTCATTGTTGCTATGGTTTGGTATTTTTGTCACTTTGTTTATGTTTTGTTTTGTTTGTTTGTTTGAGAGAGAGAAAGAACTTGATGTTGGATGGGTAGGGAGGTGAGGAGAACCTTGGAGAATTTGGGGGAGGGGAAAGAATATGATTTGTGTGAAAGTTTAAAAACTAGTTTTCCAATGAAATAAAAACAGAAGAATATATAATAATATAGACATCCCATTGGTGGTTGCACATTCAAGAGTCACTTAATTCTCATTTTTTACTAAGTGTGGATTTCTACATTAACCAGCCACAGGGGAAAAAAAACTTTATTGATGAGGTCTGACAGTTTCAGTAATGGGTAAAGAAGTATGAATTTAAAGATACAAATATTACTGTATCTTTTTAGTAAATGTGGTGGCTTGAATATGAATGGTCCCAATAGAGTCATGTATTTAAATGCTTGGTCACCAGGGAGTGGCACTATTAAGAGTCATGGCCTTGTTTGAGTAGGTAAGGTCTTGTTAGTGGAAATGTGTCATTGGGGAGGGATTTGAGGTTCCAGACGCTCAAGCCAGGCCCAGTGGCTCACTCTCTCTTCCTGCTGCCTACCAATCCTAATGTAAAACTCTTGGCTTCTTCTCCAGAGCCATGTCTGCCTCTGTACCACCATGCTTCTCTGCATGCTTACTGCCATGACAATAATGACCTAACCCTCTGGACCTGTAAACTAGCCCAAATTAAACGTTTTCCTTTATAAGAGTTTTCAGGGTCATAGTGTCCCTTCACAGCAATAGAAACTCTACCTAAGACAGGAATTTGTATCAGGGACTCAGATATTGCAGTGATAGGCCTGACTGTGCTTTTGTTTGGAGTAATGTGGACTTTGGGCCCTTGGATTGGGAAGGTAGCTGAAAACTTTAAGTGGGGGCTTAAAGGCACAGACTAGTAGGAGCGTGGAAGACAGTGGTGCTGAAGGTGATTTGAACAGGGGGAGACAGTACAAGAGGTTTCAGAGAAGAATGTTAATATGTAGACTGCTGAGGCCAGGCATGTGTTAGGGGTATCCCTGAATGGAGGTTTAGAGAGGCTATTGTGTGAGTGTAAGAAGGTGAAGCCTGGGCTGCCTTGAAATCCCCAAGACTTTGGAGATCCATAATCTTGGAATTGCTGCTGAGTAGAGCTGCTGACATGAAGTGGAACCAGAGAAAAGTATGCTGCAGTCAACAATGCTGATAGGAGCTGGAGTGCTGAAGAGCGTTTTGACATCAGACATGGTAAATCAGAATTTGGAGTTCGCTCAGCTGATTTTCAGCCTTGGTTTGGTCCAGTATTTCCTCACTATGCCCCTTTTTCTTCCTTTTGAGATGATCATGAATATTCTGTTCCATCGTTTGTGGGAAGTATGTGATCTGTCTTTTTATTTTGATTTTACAGGGATAACAGTTAATAGATTGCCATGAGTCTCAGAAAAGATTATGAACTTTGGATTGTTGAGACTGTTACAGACTTTGGAGCTTTTGAAGTTGGGCTAAATGCATTTTTGCATTATAATATTACCTGTGGAGGCCAGACAGTGCAATGTGGTGGTTTGAAAAGGAGTGGCCCCCATAGATTCATATATTTGAATGATCTGTCACAAGTGAGAGGCACTATTACGAAGTGTGGCATTTTGGAGTAGGTGTAGTCTTGTTGAAAGAAATGTGTCATTTGTGGTGGTGCCAGGGCTTGATGAGACCCCCCCAAAAAAACATCAAACTACACTTTGAGGTTTCACATGCACAAACCAGGCCCAGAGTGTCTCATCGTACTGCCTGCTCATCCTGATGTAGAACTCTCAGCTCCTTTTCCAGCACCATGTCTGCCTGTGAGTTGCTGTGCTTTCTTCCTGGATGATAATGGACTAAACCTTTGAATGTGTAAGCTAGCCCCAATTAAACAATTTTACTTTATAAGACTTGCTATGGCCATGGCATCTCTTCACAGTAATAGAAACAGCTTAGATGTCCATAAACTGATGGACAATGGAGTTTTCAGCTATAAAGAAATGTAAAATTATAAAATTTTCTACATTAGTATAATTAAAGATATACTCTGATTATCATTTTCTCATTGTGGGTTTGAGTTAGAGTTCTGAATAACTTGCATTAAACTAAAGCAGGATCTTTACTACATGAAGAATTTTAGGGCCAGTGAAGATTTAAAAAGTTCAAAAAATATCTGGAAGATTCTAAGCATTCTTGCTTCTTTCTACTATCAGCATATTTCTTCTCCTAACTTTGGGTTCTGGTGACTAATAATAAGGCAAGACACAGTACCCAGATGTTGACTATAGATGATCAGAGATGAAGCTACATAGATACAGCAGTTGTTATGCTATTCACAAAGTGTTTCCTACTTGAGATCCCACTTCAGAGTTTGGTTGAGTTGTCTTTTTTGTATTTCTTTGAGAAAGCACATTTCTTCACCAGTGCTAATTCTTGGAGAGGGTTAGTGGCAACCTTGAGTATTCTCCCTTTCCCACACATTTGGTGTTTGGGTTGGATAGTTTTATATCAACTTGACACAAACTAAAGTTATCTAAAAGGAGAGAACCTCAATTGAGAAAATGCCTCCATAAGATCTGGCTATAGGGCATTTTCTTAATTAGTGATTGATGGCTCACAGACCAGCCTATTGTGGGTTGTGCCATCCTTGGACTGATTGGTGGTCTTTTGTTTTATATGAAAGTGGGCTGAGCCAGTCATGATGAGCAAGCCAGTAATCAGAACCTCTTCATGGCCTCTGCATCAGCTCCTGCCTCCAGGTTCCTGCCCTGTTTGAGTTACTAACCTGATTTCCTTCAATGATGGACTATGATGTGGAAGTTTAAGCCAACAAATCCTCTCCTCCACAGTTTGCTTCTGGCCATGGTTTTTTATCACAGCAATAGTAACCCTGACTAAAACAAGCATGAATTACAAAACAATGAGCAAGGTGACAAGATATTCATAAAGGTATAATAGTAGGTCTTATATGAAGCATGAGCCTAATTAGTCTAATCAATAAAAACCCAGAGTCAGATACAGAAGGTAGAAGCAGAAAGATCAGAGAAGCAGAACAGCAGCCACTAGAAACCTCTTACCTCTACAAATCCTCAGACCAAATGGGGCTGAGATCCTGTCTCTACCCACCTTATATTCCTGTCTCCACCTCCCTAGTGTTGGGATGAAAGGCATGATCTGTTTCTCTTTTAGACTGGTTCAATCTCATGTAGTCCAGGGTGGCCTTAAACTCCTGATCTTCCTTCTTCCTCTTTCCAAGTGCCTAATTCATTTCTATCTTAACTTGCATTTCCAACCTAAAACTATCTTTTGATGTCTCTCAAACATATACACTTTATACATCTTTTATGAGTGTCTTTTCTGAATTTATTAAAGAGAAAAATTATAACTATAAAATATTTAATTCCATCAGAGACCTGAGGATATGATATTACCTGAGTAAACAGGAAATGCAGAGCAAACAACTTCCAAAAATAAGAAATGACAGAAACAGTTGGCTGCCTGGACAGTCACCCAAGTTTCCTCTGCAATGTTGTGGCATCCATCTTCGGCCTACAGGCCTGCAATATCTGACAGACTCATCTGTGAAGCAGGATTTTTGAAGGACTGTCCCACCTTGTCTTGGTAGAGTTCTTTAGTAACTTTCTTTTCTGTCTTGCTTGTCCAATTTTGATAGCATACTGTCAGCAGTCAAGGCAAGGGCACTTTCCTGCCCAGTGGCTAACACTTGTCACAAAGAAAGTAAACTTCATGTGGAGTTTTTTGATGCCCACCATCTTCTTTGAAGTAGATTGGTGCTGCCAGGAGCAAACATGTCTCATTGTCATAAAAGCAATAAACTTAAGTTATTAAAACATCTTAAATCCTATATTCTGTAGATATCTGAAGTGTTTGAAGACTAACTGTCTATCTAAAATAATCTGTTTGACCTTGAAAACATATCTATCCTGACAAGTTTGATTGCAATAGGTGACTAACTACAATTTGCATTTCTTTATTATCCTAAATAGTTTGTAATAATAACTTTCAAGGACTAGAAATTTACATTACATTGTTAGATGAGCTGTAGAGGTAAAATACCTTGAACAAGAGTAGAAATGTATATAGAGTGTGTTCTAACTAAAATAACCTTAAATTTGTATCAATATACAAAAATTCATTTCAATGTAAAATATTTAAAACTAGTAGTTGCTTTTTTGGTTTAAAAGTAGATTCAATAATCTACTCCTTCATCCCATTTGTATATCCCTCCTTTTTCTTTTTAGAACAAGATCCCTGAACCTAATCTCATTTGTTCAGCTTTTTCCTCACCATTACTAATAACAACTTGTAACCAACACCCCCTAAGCAATGACAAGTATCTATAAATGACTAAATGACAAAAAAACAACCACCCCACTTCTTGGGAATCATGTTCTTAAAATTATTTCCTACCTTATGGGGGTGAAGGCATCTTTAGAGGACCCTGAAAAAAATTGGGATAATTGTCAAGTCCTGAGAGAGCTAGCTATGTCATTTGTTGTCCAGCCTCTGTATAATGAGAAAGTCCAGGGCTTGTCTCAAGTCCAGGCTAGAATAATCTGTGAGTCTGGATCATCCCAGCCAGTGTAGCTAGAGTTTTTCTGGTCCTGCCTGGGCCACGGTCAGGACAAATCTCTCTCACCTACCAGTCCCATAGCTGCTTAGACCCAACCAAGTATACACATAGAGACTTATATTACTTATAAACTGTATGGCCGTGGCAAGCTTCTTGCTAGCTGTTCTTATATCTTAAATTAACCCATTTCTATTAGTCTATACTTTGTCACGTGGCTCGTGGCTTACCGGTATCTTAACATCTTCTCATGGCGGTGGCTGGCAGCTCTCTCTCTCTCTTCCTTCCACTTCCCAGAATTCTCTTTTCTCCTTGTCCTGCCTATACTTCCTGCCTGGCTACTGGCCAATCAGTGTTTTATTTATCAGAGCAACACATTTAACATGCAGAATATCCCATTTTAAGATAGTACTAAACCAAAAGAAAAGTTTTAAAGAGTCAAAATAAATTTGAGGGATAAGAGATTTATGACAATAATAGTCCCTCAATTTTGGTTTTCTTCTGTCCCGTATCAGGTGGCTCTTCTGATGTGAAACAGAGACTGTGAATTTTCCTTTAACAACATGCTTGGGTTTAGACAAGGAGAGAGTCATGCTCCAATTCCAAAGCCAGCTTTAATTTTTAATTTAACTGGGACTATAAAAAGACCATTTGCATTATGTGTCTGTAGAAAACAGCAGAAAGAAACATTTTAGGAAGATTTATTAAATTTTATCCTTTTGGAAATATGATATACCAAATAGACCAATTTACTCTTTTTCTTGGAACATGCTCTCTGGATGATTCATTATTTTTTTTCAGATGTCTCATCTGTCCAGTTGTCTTCAGATTCCTTAGCTAATTATCTTCATTCTCCTGGAAAGACAAAAACAAAACCCTACTCCAAGGCTAACTTTGGGGATTTTCCATTTTGGCAAGTTATATCTGATCAAATGAAAAGCATTTGTTAGTCTTATAAGTTAGTTTAGATTGAATAGTCACCCTGGTTGATGAACTATCACCTCTTCTAAGCAAGAGGTCTTTCTTATTAGGTCCTTTAATTGCTCTGGGGAGGAGTTTTCCCCATGGTGACAGGGAATGATTGAACCAAATTTGACATTGGGGCCTGTGAGAGGCCCCCAAGGCATTTCCTCATGGCAAAGGGTCACTCTGTGTGTCTCTTGTTGATCTGTATTCATTGGTCCAATGTCAGCCTTTGCCACATCTTCTGCATACTCAAGAAGGGAGGGGCATTCTATTGGGATTATTCTTAGAAAGAACATTGTTTCTAAGAATGCCTTGTTTATAATCCCTTTTTAGGTAACTTTGTTTACCACAAGTGAAACATTTGACATTTCAGTTTTTCTTCAAACATCTGGAAATCACCTCTCTTATCTAAGCATCATCATGGTTATGAGATTCAATATTGATTGTATCTTGGATCCATTCCTTTATGGGTGTTGATCTTACCTTTAAAGGCCTAATTACCCCTTTGCATTGTGAATTAGCATTTTCAAAAGTAAAAGTTCAGTTACTGTTTATCTAGCTTCTGAATTGGGCATCATTCTATTTACAGTTGATGTCAATCTTTATAAAAGAAAAATCTGTGAATGTTTATTTGGGGCCCATCATAACTTTAGTAAATGAATCAGTTGTCTTTCTGATTTCTTTAACTCTGTCCCAAGCACTCAAGGCTGCTTCACAGCATAGAGCCAGGGTGTGGTCATCATATAGAGATTGTCTTTGTACATCAACATAATTGCCCTGTCAAAGAAGTTGATCTTTGGGGATTTCAATACCTCTAACCCTACTTCATTGTTCAATGGTCATAGCCTCTTTTTTCCACTGGGTCCTCCACTGTAATTGAGGACCAGGTTCCAATACTACTGTAATTAAGTCTCTCAGGTCTTGATGAACAATTCTCTTACTAGTTGGCCATGAATTTAACATCTGATTCACAAAAGGTAAATGCATACCATATGAAACTATCACTTCCTTAAATCTCCTCAAATCTGACATTTCCACAGGAATCCAGTCAGCTCTTACAAAGCCTTGGGGATATCTGTCATTTGGCAGTTGTTACTATAAGGTGACTGGATAAATTAAGGTTGGTTGTTTGAAAACCTTGAGCTGTTCCTCTCTATTTTTATAAAGTAATGATGAAGTTAGTTCTTTAAATTTCTTTGTCTTGGTCTGAATATCTCTATGATCTGTTTTAATGAGTTTTTCTAAGGCCTGTATCTTGGCACTCATATCAACCAACTTTTTAGGAATAAATGAGGAATCATCAAACCAATAATAAGAATTATCAAAATGATAATTAACATTTTGTCAGCCCCAGTTAAGGTGATTATCCCATCATTTAATTGTCCCATTTTTAAACCACGCATTGCACAATCATACAGAGCTGAAGCTCCCTCCATTGTAATAGTGTTTCTCATCTTTTAACATGGGAAAAAAACTCTCTTTTTTTTAAAACTAATTCTCCACTTTAAGAATTCCCAATTGTCTCACCAAATCTGCTGACAATGACAGTGAAGATGCTGGTGAAGTGTGAGGTTGACTGCTGCAGCATAGAACAGTAGAAGCCTAAGCAGGTGTCAAGGCAGCTATCTCCTGTGGCAGCAGCCCAAGGAGGGGGTCCAGGGAAAGCCCCCAACCCACTGGGTGAGAAGCCAAAGAGCTATCCATCTGCATGGAAGAACACGTGAAAGCAGCAAACTCAGGTGGTGTTTGGACTCCAAGTGCCTGTGGTGTTTGCTACAGGGAGGCTACAACATAAAAATCTGAAACTCTCTCAGAGGATTTGGGGAAAAAAGGAAAGAAAAACTTAGCCAGTGAGGTAGTGATTCTGATGTGTACAGCTCCAGCATGTGCTGGCTAGTGGCTACAAAGCCACAGGCAAGTGGCTTTTTCATGAATTTGTGCCCGAAAATCTGATGCCAAATGAAGTATGATCCTAATTAGTCAAAAACAAAACAAAACAAAACAAACAAACCAAAAAAACAGGAGTCAGATACCAGAGTAATTACCTGAGAGAAGCAGAACATCTACCCACCAGAGACTTCTTACTTCTACAAGTCCTCAGACTGACTCAGACTCAGATGGAGGAGATCCTGTTTCCACCCACCTTATATTCCTGTCTCCACATCCTGAGTGCTTGGATTAAAGGCATAAGCCTCCCATATGCTGGAATCAAAAGCATGATCTTGCCAAGTGCTGGGATTAAAGGCAAGAGCCTCCCATGTGCTGGTATTAAAGGTGTACACCACCACTGCCTGGTTCTGTTTCTCTTTTAGACTGGTTCAATCACATGTAGCCCAGGGGGGCCTTAAACTCCTGATATTCCTGCTTCCTCCTCCCAAGTACTGGGGTTCAAGGTGTGTGCTACCATTGCCTGAACTTCTATGGTTAATTAGTGGCTAGCTTGGTCCTCTGATCTCCACGCAAGCTTTATTTGTCAGAACACAAACAAAATATTATATAGCACTTATATTTTGGCCATAACCAACAGCTATTTAATTGGATTCAAGTCCTCCTCAACAAGAGGGAAATCATGCATCAACTATTCAAGTGTAGTGGAATCATGGAAATTAGAGAAGAACCTACTACTACCACTTGATGAAACCAGTATGAATACTAACTACCTTTAAAATATTTACTGTGTATGATGTACAAGCTTAGCTATCACCTCATAACAAAGAAACTTCTCTTTGTAGCAGATAGAGACCATTACAGAAAGCCACAGTTGGTCAAAACATAGAGAAAAACTGATTGTGGGGTACGAAGCCTGATTGATAAATCTACAACACAACCTTCATAATTAACACTCGGGGAATATCATAAGAGAGGGGGCAGGGATACTGTAAGAGGTAGAGGACCAAGAAGTCTGCCATGGGTATATCTCCACTAGAAATTACAAGAAAACTGCACTCGTGATAACTCAATGATGTGGCTACATTAAATAAGACTTGAGCAATTCCATCCCCCAAGGACTTACTAATATGTAAGGGAAAATCTCACATGGCCCCACCCATAGACAAAAGATCTATGGGCAGGTAACAACTGCTGAGAAAGAGAATTAGGCATCCATATCGACATAGCAGGTTCCCTAATTGGTTACCGAATACCAAGTTCTCAGACCTGATGTCATATGCAAATAAGCAACACTAAACATACTTAGCAAATTATATTTATACGGTTACTCATTTATATGTATGCAAATAAAAGTAGTTAAAAAATAGGCCATGAATTTGGGATGAAGGGGGACAGGATTTGGAGGGGTTGAAGGGAAAAGAGGGAGAGACAAATGTTATAATTACATTTTAATTTTTTGAATTAAAAATAGTTTAAAGACAAAATTATAGTTAACCAATGTCCTTTGGAATAAGAACATAAGGAGTTTCCCATAAAAAGTTATACTATGGGGATGAATTATATATTGCTGAAAAGAACAATATATTGCTGGCTGCAAGCCGAAAGCAAATGGCCTCTAGTGGTTTTTATTAACATACTAATAATATAGTGGTAGGGTCACTAGCTGAATAATACATAGCAAAGGATGCATTGCTTATATCTTAGTTTAAAAAAAAATCACATCTTGAGTAAACTACCAGTAGAGTCCCCTGCCATCTGATTTACTGAATAAAATTATAGTATCAAAACAGGCATGATGACTCATATCTGTATTTCTAACATTTGGGAAGCTAGTACAGGAGGACTGTGAGTTTGTGTTCACTCTGTGCTACATGAGCTACTATCTCAAAGCACTGCCCTCAAGTGTGGTGCCACAATCAGTGATCCATCTGTTGTCTATGTGGTCCAAAGAAAAAAGTTGAATGGGCATGTGTTAGAAATCATCACTCTTTCATGCTTTTATTTCTTGATGAGGGCAGCAAAATAATATCTTTAACATGTCTAGAAATAAAGTATTGATTTGGGGTTATGTTTGGTAAAATAAAAAAAAAGTGGTAGAGGTGCCCAGTTAGTTCTCCCTACTACAACAAGCCTCACTCCATCGATTAAGGGAGTAATACAAGGATTTTGTGAGCTGTTTAGCTGTCTATATCAGTTCTATTTCTAATAACTGAAAAATAGTTGACATAGACTACCAATGTTTCATTGACAATTGATATCAGGTTAACAAATATCTTTAAATATAGACAATCAGAATCTGAATTGCAGTACTAATTGTTGTATTCTTGTAGAACCACTACTAGTGGCACCAATTATTAATGTAGTGCTTAATAGGAGGTAATACTGAGAGATTTATTATAGAAATTATACTTTATGCAATTGTATGATAAACTGGATGAATCAGTATCTTGGTTAGGATTACTATTGGTGTAATGAAACACCAGGAGCAAGGCAACTTGGGGAGAAAAGGTTTCATTTGGCTTCCATTTTCACATCACATCATCAAAGGAAGTCAGGATAGGAGCTCAAGAAGGGCAAGAAACTGAAGACAGGTGTTGATGCAGAGATCATGGCGGAGTGTTCCTCACTGCTTTGCTCATCATGGCTTGCTCAGCTTACTTTCTTAAAGAATCCAGAAATGCCAGTCTAGGGACAGCACTAACCACAATGAGCTATCAATCACTAACTAAGAAAATGATCAACAGGCTTGCTTACATCCCAATCTTATAAAGACATTTTCTCTTTAAATGAATTAATTAGTTTTTCCAAGCCCAACTACAGTTTCCCCTCCCTCCTCTCCTCGCAGTGCCTCACCCCAACCTCCCTTCTTCTCCCTCACCATTCACTCCTCTTTTCTCTTCACGAAAAGGTAGGCATCCCATGTGTATCAATCAGCGATGGTACATCAAGTTTCAGTAAGACTAGACACTTCCTCTCCTATTGAGGCTGAAGGAGGCAACCCAGCAGGAGGAAAAGTTACGAAAGCAAGTAACAGAGTCAACAATAGCCCCTATTCATACCATTGGGAGTCCCACAAGAAGACCAATCTACACAACTGTAACATATGTGCAGAGGGCCTAGGTCAGTTCCAGATAAGCTCTCTGGTAGGCAATTCAGTCTCTGTGAGTCCCAGTGGTCCCAAGTTAGTTGATTCTGTGGTTTTCTTGTGGTGTACTTGCCCCTCTGGCTCTTACAATCCTTCTTCCACCTCTTTCACAGGATTCTGCCAGGTCTGCCAATGGTTTGGCTGTAGTTCTCTGCATCTGTTTCCATCTGTTGCTGAGAGGAACAAGTGGGCTCAGCAACAATCTATGAGTGTAGCAGAATATCATTTAGGAATCATTTCATTGACTTTTTTTTTGCCAGGCATGTTTGGTTCTACACTAGGTTTCTGGGCTATCCAGTCTCTGAGTCCTGGTCTTCTAGGCAATGTCAAGGTGGGCTCAATCCCATGGTATGTATCTCAAGTGGGACCAGTCATTGTTTGGCCATTCCCATAATTTCTGTGCCACCTTTGTCCCAACATATTTTATAGGCAGGGCAAATTGTAGGTCAACAGTAATGTAGCTGGGTTGGGGTCCCAATCTCTTCACTCCAAGTCTTGTGTGCTTATGGTAAATGGCCAGTTCAGGCTATGTATCTCCCATTGCTAGGAGTTTTAGCTAGGGTCACCCTCATAGATTCCTGGTAGTTTCTGTTGCACTAGGTTTCTAGCTTATCCCAGAAATGCCTTTGATTCCAGTTGTCCAGTACTCTTTCCCTCCATCCCCCCCTGCACCTGATCCTTCCGGTTCCAATGCTCACCACACCATCTAGACTTCTCCACCCATCCATCTGTTGATGTCTACTTTATTTCCTTTCACAGTGAAATTCATGTGCCCCACCTTGAGCCTTGCTCATAGATTAGCTTCTTTGGATCTGTGGATTGTAGCATGGTTATCCTTTAGTTTATGACTAATATCCACCTATAAGTGAGTTCACACCATGTTTGTCTTTCTCAGTCTACATTATCTCACTTGGGATTTTCTTTTCTAAATCAACCCATTTTGCAAACAAATTTCATGATGCCATTGTTTTTAACAGTTTCCTAAATCTCCATAGTGTAAATATACTACCTTTTCTTTATCTTCAGTTGAGGATCTAGGTTTTTTCAGTTTCTGAATATAGTGAATAAAGCTGCTATGAACATAGTTGAGCAGGTGTCCTTGTTGTTTGGTAGAGCATCTTTTGGGTATATGCCCAGGAGTGGTATAGTTGGATCTTGAGGTAGATTGATTCCCAATTTCCAAGTGACTGTACAAGTTTGCACTCTGATTAGAAATGAAGGAATGTACCCTCTTGCTCCACATCCTCACCAGCAGGAGCTCATTTTTTATTCTAATCGTAGCCATTCTAACAGATAGAAGATGGTATCTCCAGTTGTTTTGATTTGCTTTTCCCTGATGGCTTCATTAGAACATGTGTGAATGTATGCAAGCATATGTGTGTGTGTATGTGTGTGTGTGTGTGTGTGTGTGTGTATTTTAAATTTTAAATTTTATTTTTAACTTTAGGTAAACATGCATAATATGATTCCTTTTGTCTTTTTCAGATATCCTCAGTATTATTTTCCTTAACTCCCTCCCTCTCCTTCTGTACAGACCTCCCTTTTCCCTTTGTGATTAACAAATACACTTTGAATTTTTTCACTTTCTCTTTCACAACACTTATATCCTTCTAGTCTCTTTGGTGCTCCCACCCCATGCATGGTTCCGTTTTACTTTTCTAGTTTCTGTGATTACTCCAAGTTTTACATTCACAGCTGAGTATTTGGGAACTAGGAATTACAGATAAGAGAGAAATCAGGATTGGCTTTCTGAATTTGCTTATTTCAGTCAACTTATTTTCTAATTCCTTCTTTTTAGTTGAAATTTTCATGATTTCAATTTTCTTTACAGCTGAATAAAATTTTATTGTGCGTATCTACTCCATTTTCATTATCCATTTATTAGTTGGAGAACTTCTATAGTTGTTTCTATGTCCTAACCATTGTGAGTAGAGCAGCACTTAATATGGATGAGCAAGTATTTGTAGAGTAGGATGTAGAGAATTTGGGCATTATCACAGACTGATATAGCTGGAACATATGGTAGATCTAATTTTAGTTTTGTGAGATTTCTCCTCACTTATATCCAGCATGACTGCCCCTCTTTGTAATCCTACCAACAGTGAATGAGGGTTCTCCTTTTCTTATATCCTAGACAGCTCTGTTAGTGGTAGTTGTTTTATTGAACTTAGTCATTCTGGTTGTCATAAGATAAAGCCTTAAAGTTACTTTAATTTGCATTTTAGTAATTACTAAAGATGATAGACATTTTTGAGATATTTCTTATCCATTTTTAATTCTTCTTTTGGGACTCCTCTGTTCAGTTTTATAGCCCATGTTTTAAATATGTCATTGGATCACATTAATAACATCAAATTCCTTGAATTCATTGAGAAAGAAATAGACACTTATTTATGCATTTTGTGCCAGGGTTTATAAAAATATCTCCAATGAGATGTAGTAACATGGTGTTTTAGTCAAGTTTTTAAACACCATGCAATCTGAGTCAAATCAAGATGTATAGCATAAGTGGATCAAGAACATTCTGCATATTACTAAATGTTATGGGTAAAGTACTGAATTTCTTGAATGAAGCACAGAATTTCTTGGAGAGAACATACAGCCAATGGAGTAGGAAAGTAGACTTGGTTTCCTAAGCTTTCTTTTTCTACATTATACAATGGGTATGGGCATTTAGTTCCTCAAGATAGCTGGATGAACAGAAAAGTAGTCTCACTTTATCCACTTGATAATTTGCCCTAGGAAGTAGCAAATTTGCCTCATTTCTCCTAGGAAAAATATGTAAAACTAGACGTGTTGGTTACTAGGAGTATGCTTAGAACAATCTACTTGCTGAGGACCCAAGAAACAACCTTGGGTACCAGCTACTCTCAAATCAAACGAATGCCTTGTTGCTGGAAGCTGGCTTAGTAGAGGTGTCGAATGTCTTCCAGGGTTACACAGAAGATGAGTTTCCCTCCCAAATCATCTGAAATTGTCATTTATCAATGTCTACTCCAAAGGAGGGGAAGGGTTATGTACCTGCTCTTCCCTCTTCCATTAATGAATTTTAGTTGTTAATTTTATGAAAGGAATATAAGTTTGGTACTATTTTATATGTTTACAGTGACAGAGACTTGGAGACAACAGAATGACTCTGCTAATTTATGAGTTTTAGATCAAGAATTGGATACTGTCATTAGAGGAAACCATGGTTCATTCACATCAATAAAATTTGTATGTATTATCATTCTGGATTATTCTTAGAAGGTACCCAACAAAGTAGATTTTGTGACGGTAGGGAGGTGATTGATCCTATGCAGGAGAAAATGAGCTCCTTCTACAAAACACAGAAGGAGAAGCGTATCTGGAAAGTATGTGGTTTCTTCAGTGAACTTAGGACTCCCCCATGACTTCTGCTAAAGTAAATGCAAAACTATAACAGTCTTGTAACACAAATTGCTAAACAGTATTATTAATTTAAAAAAAAACCCCAGAGCCAGATATTGGGGTGAAAGCTGAGAGATCTGAAGAATAGAACAAACCAGCCACACGTTCTTATTGCTAGGAAATCCTCACCCGGTATACTCATGCCTTACATACTTTCTGTGCCTTGCCATCTTACTTCCTCTCTCCACCCAGCTACATCACTTCCTTTTTCCACCCAACTCTATCACTTCCTGTCTGTCTGTACAGACCTCCAGACCTCTATGGTTAACTAGTGCTGGGATTAAAGGCATATGCCACCACATCTGGCTCTTTTTCCAGTGTGGCCTTGAGCTCACAGAGATCCAGATGAATCACTGCCTCCCCAATGCCAGGATGGAAGGTGTGTGCTACCACAACCTGCCCTCTGTGTCTAATGTAGTAACTGGCTTGGTCCTTTGATCCCCAGGCAAGCTTTATTTGTTAGAGCACAAATAAAAGATCACCACACAGTCTATGGAGGAAGAACATAGCCATCAAACAAGAACAATCACCAATTTTATATGCAAACTTAATTGGGTCATTTTATATATGTACATATATATTGCTGTGTCTGTGGCTGCTTCTTGATGAAATTAACATTTGAGACAGAATTTTTCTTAGCACAGATTCCTTTCTCTAATGTAATAGATCTCATTCAATCAAAGATTGACTAGAACAAAGGCCTTACTAAAAGGGAATTCCTGCTGGGCTGGTAGTATATGCCTATAAACTTTAAAAGTTGAAATCATAAAATTGTGATTTTGAAATATGCCCGGGCTACAGAGTCAGACCCTGTCTCAAAAACAAAACCTGGACCCAGAATGTAGCTAACAGTGATTATTCTATGTCTCTGGCTTGTTGCCTTAGTTTTGTTTCCTGTTGCTATCATAAAATATTCTGACAAAAGCAATGTATCAGGAAAAGATTTTATTTTAGCTCAAAATTCCAGGTTATAGTCCATCATAGGAAGGAAGTCACAGCAGGAAGACTTTGAGAGAAATGGACATATGGAATCTACAGTCAGAAGAGAGCAAAAGACATTTGCATGCTTTCATTCAGCTTGCAATCAGCATTCCACTCTTGCACAGTTTAGGATCCCTTTCTTATGGAATGGTGCCACTCACACAGAGAGTGTCTTCTGGTCTCCAATAATATAATCAAGATAGTCTTCCACAGACAGGCCAATCTAATCTAGAAAATTACTCGTTTAGATTCCCAGATGTTGGGCCAAGTCACAATTACCAGTTGTACATCTTAGAACTTACCATCCTTCATAGTCTTGTGAGGCTATTTGCATATCATCTATCTCTGTATCATCTATGTGTGTATGTGTGTGTGTGTATAATTTGTAAATCTTTCCTTTCTGGAAAACTCTGACTAGTTTAACAAGGGTCCATGACAATCCAGGATACTTGCTAAAGGAATATATAATAGCGAAATAAATACAATTATTTTCCTTTAGAAATTTACAGTGCCAGGGAAATCTAAATTTGCATGCCCTTTCCTTCTCACAAAAATATTCAGATACCTTCATAGTTAAGAAATTTTAGTTTATAAGGTATATGATTCTAAAGATATACAAATAAAAGAGGATATTTTTTCTTGCAGTTTTCTAGAGAACCCAGTTGTAAACCTGTGGCTGTTATTGAGAGACTAGCAAAGCCTTTCTGAGTAACCTGGTTCTTGCTTTTTACTTGTCTCATATTTGTACATGTCTGTACTCTGCTCTTAGTGAAGTTTGGAGCTTTTCATCTTCCTATAAATTTTTAATGGATCCATAAGGACCAGGTCAAAGTGTCTGTTGGGGCATATAATCCCTCAATTATTTTCTGTATCTTACCCTATGAATCACAGTTCCCCAGGGAAAAGATACCTTTATTGAAATCTGCTGTCTCTAGTGCCAGGACTTGCATAAACTTGTGTTTATGCAAGTGAAATTGTGGTCATTTCTAACAATACCAACCCTCATACTCAAATGAAACTTATTATTGTTGTATTTCTTTAAACAGGCCACTGAATAGCTGGAATATCTCTATAGGGCCATGTTTTGAAGACCCTTCTCTGTACAGCATCTTCCAATATGTTTGTGAATGCCACCTATTTCTCATTCATGTCAATAACCATTTCACTACTTTGATAATTTGGTTTCTTACCTGTGTAACTGAGTGTCCATATTCAGTAGAACAACTCCCTCACACTGTTGTATTAAAAGATAGTTCTTGATGTGAGCTTGATGATATTAGCACTGTGGATGAAGCAAAGTAGTGGCATCAATGATAATGGTGATACAGATGGTGACAGGCCAAAGCTGTTCCTCAAAATTTAGTTACATACTCACACAGTTCAAATTAAAGGGAGTTATGAACTACAGCAGTAAGTTCTTCAGATATGATGGCCCATTTATAGCAAAATAAACTGATCCTGATTCATTATTAACTAATTTTTTCCAACCATGTATTCCAGGAATTGGTTTTACTTTCTTCATCTGTTCTTCTATATGCATTTGAGTGAGCAGTCTTAATGACTACTAAGCAATTACAGGCAGCATGCTGAAAGGAAGTCAGGTAAGGCCAATTTAGCTGGCAGAATTCCATCAGGGAGATTATGTGGAAGCTTGATCCCCATTGTACGCCATATTGGGATCAAGCCTCCTATTGCTGAAAATCACAGTGCTTCTGATCTCAGCATATCAGAAAAGCTGCTAAAAACAACACCTTAGATATTTATTTAGCAAGAGGCAGGAGCAGTGACAGAAATTTCTCTCTTTGAAAATTCCTACAAGAAGGGCGAGATGAAGAGAAGAATGACAAAAACCGTGGTAGAAGTACCAGGGAGATGGAAGCTAAACTGCTGAAACAAAGGACGTGGGGGATCTTTGAAAGGCGATCACTTTTAACAGCATTACACAAACACAGAGCAGAAGCTTCAGACTTGTTTCTGACTTCTATATTCCCAAACAGGAGCCACGTGTAAGGTAAGAGATATATAAGCATAAGGAAAAGGAAAAGAATAACCATTCTTTTCATCATAGCTAAGTGCAGAGATGTAGAAATCATTCTCATAGCACATGCACTAAACACCCACAGTTGTGGTATTTTTTTAGGATAAAATGATAATGCACATGAAGCTGTGCTGTGGGATAATGCTTTTGTACACTGGTTTAATAAAATGCTGATTGGCCAGTAGCCAGGCAGGAAATTTTTTTTTTTTTTTTTTTTTGGTTTTTCGAGACAGGGTTTCCCTGTGCAGCTTTGCGCCTTTCCTGGAACTCACTCGGTAGCCCAGGCTGGCCTCGAACTCACAAAGATCCGCCTGGCTCTGCCTCCCGAGTGCTGGGATTAAAGGTGTGCGCCACCACCACCCGGCAAGGCAGGAAATTTAAGCAGGATAAGAAGACAAAGGAGAATTCTGGGAAGAGGAAGGCTGAGTCAGGAGACACCAGTCCCCCTGCCCCCCTCCCAGGGAGCAGCATGTAATGGCACACAGGTAAAGCCACGGAAAACATGGCGACATGTAGATTAACAGAAATGGGCTGAGTTTAAGTGTAAGAGCTAGTAGTAGTAAGCCTGAGCTAATGGCCGAGCAGTTTTAATTAATATAAGCCTCTGTGTGTGTACTTAGGCCTGAGCAGCTTTGGACTGGGTGGGACACAGGAAAACTTCCAGCTACAAAGCTGGAAAACAGAATTAATGGTGTTATACTATATTCTATCTGTATGTTTCAACTCCCTTGCTAAGCTTTCCACTCTTTTAGTCATATCAAATCTGGCCATTAGTTCATGTATAAGTCACTGACAAAAGGTGTTGCACACTGCTCTAATGTTGCTCCTGACCATTTAGAAATCTACCTATTGAATGAGGATGGAACTAACCTGCCTTTCTTCATAAACACCACACTGCAAATCCATACTATCAGCCTCATCCTCTCTATGTATGATTAGTGATCCCTCTGGTATTACTATTAAATGTTAGATATTGACACATTCAGTGCTGGGAGCCACAGAAATATGAAGTAGGAATTCATCTGGCTATGATAAAAGCTGATACCTGGAAGAAGCCAAGGGCATTTCCAGAGGATAAAGCCAAGATTCAAGGAAGTCTTGGTGATATTGGCTCTTGAATATTAGCTGTTTTCCTGCACTGAATTTCTTGCATGCTATTGTAGCTTCTCCATTTATAGATCAATGTGATCATTCACCGGACACAATTTCCCCTGTGCTATTGGAATATTTGGGCAACCATCCCCAACTGTGCTAAAAGCAGCAGCATAGCCAGACACCCAATTTCAAACCTCTCTGTAGCTATTGTCATTAGCAACATCTGGCCAGAACCTTCTCTCAATGGAAGTATCATATCTGAGAAACTTCCCAGACATTTTAAGAACAGACTATCTGTCAGAGAAGATAAAGATTTACACTAATAATTGCCCAGGCCAGGCAGATGTGCTAATTAAGCTTAACTTTCCCCTTTTTCAAATCTTATCTCTAGTTCCAGATCTCCCTTTAACAATTACTATGTGCATCTAACTGTGACTCAGGGTGCCTAGCCACTGTTTGCACTCCTCAGCCCTGCCAGAAAGCAGCAGCAGCCAAGATAGTTGGCACAGATAAAGAGCCAAAAGAAAATAGGGCAGTTTTATTTTCACTCATCACTGATAGACTCCTAACACTTTACCTAACCATTTCTAAGAATATAGTTTGAGCACATAATTTCTCTTCTAACCGAATTTAGCTCTCACTTGATTCTATTCCCCATTAGTCACTTCCCTTTTGAGTTGTAAATGATAGTTGACAACTACTGCTCTTTGTGGGGACTTTATTGCTCTTCCTTTTGACCCTGAGGGAATTCAAGCCTGGTGACTTTGCCTTAGCTAGAGCATTGCTATTGCATGGGTATATAACTGCAAACCTCAGAGACTTGAAGAGAACTAGATTGGAGAACTAGTAGAGAGAACTAGAAGAATGAAATGGAAGAGTCAGGTGGGGAAAAACAAGATGAAGAAGAACAAGATGAGAAAGAAGGATGTGAGAGAAGAGCTAAATGGGAAAGAACTAGATTGATGAGACCCTAGATGGGACAGAACTAGATGAAGGAATTAAGATAACACTTAGAGGGAACAGCAGGAAAATATAGAGAGAATTCAAACAGAAAAGAGATAAATAAGAGAGCAGAATAGAAGCTGTGTAGAGAGAGAACTGACTCAGAAGAATAAAGTGTATGGACTAAAGAGTTTCATGTACTTAGATTCATTTCATATCATCTAAGATTAGATTATGATTACATTATCATCTGGTTGTAGATTCTTCAATGGACCGCGTGAGAAGGCTATTGAGGGGCAGGACCCCAAAAGTCTTCTTAATTTGGCTTTTCTTTGAGTAAATCTTCAGATGTGAATGTGTGTTCACCAATAAAAGTATGTGGTTCAAAGAATAACTACTTACAAAATCAAAAATTAGAGCTACTGATGTGAGCTAATAGTATTGATATAGCATATGAGAAATACAAAAGATCCTACTTCTATTCCAATAGGATCCATTTTTTGCTTCCTTGCCTTTATATAAAACATTACATTTCTACAACAGCGTATTTTTATTTGTTTTTGTTTATTTGTGATTTTATTTTATTTTGTTTTTACATCCCAACCAAAGTTTCCCCTCCCTCCTCTCCTCCCAGTTCCTCCTCCCATTTCCCTTCCTCCCATCCATTCCTCTTCCTCTGTTTCTCTTCAGATGGAAGTGGGCCTCCCATGGATATCAACCAACCATGGAATACCAAGTTGCAGCAAGACTGGACACCTCTTCTATTAAGGCTGAATGAGGAAAACTGTAAGAGGAAAAGGTCCCAAGCAACAGTGTCAGAGACAGCTCCTGCTGTCACTGTCTGGAGTCTCACGAAAAGAGTAAGTTACACAATTGTAACATATACACAAAGGGTTTAGATCAGTTCTGTGGAGAATCTGTGAAAAAGTAGTTTTTCTTTTCTTTTTTCTTTTTTTGTTTTTTGATACAAGGTTTCACTGTGTATCTTTGGAACCTTTCCTGGAACTCACTCTGTAGTCCAGGCTGGCCTCAAACTCACAGAAGTCTGCCTGGCTCTGCCTCCTAAGTGCTGGGATTAAAGGCGTGCGCCACCACCGCTGCCGCCACCGCTGCCACCACCACCCAGCTGGGAAAAGTAGATTTTTTTTTAAAAAACCTTGTGTCTGTTTCGATTATCTATCTCAGTTTCATTAGCTAATATTGATATTTAGTATTCAATCAAAAAATTACTCTGTACTCTTAATATGTGTTTACAAAGACCAAATCATCCCAAAATTTAAAATTAGATCACCCTGCAAATAAATACATATATTTCCTTTTGTCTGAACTCAGCATTTAATGGAGGGCTTTGGGGTTCCTGGAAAACATTCTCCTAGAGGGGTTTTGCATTAATGTATTAGGACTGCAATAAAATGACATGACTTGAATCACTTATAAACAACACAGATTAATTCACAACCTGTGATTTCGAGGGATGGGATGTTCAAGGTCAAAGTACCAGCAGATTTTGTATTTGTTGGGAATTGTTTCCTTTTCACATAGTAAAAGAGGCCAGCTAATCATGGTGGTTTGAGTAAGAATGGCTCTCCTAGACTCATATATTTGAATATTTAGTTCCCAGTTGGTGGACAGTTTATAAAAGATAGACATTATAGCCTTGTTGGAGGAGGTACGTCATGTCACAAGGGGTGTGTGTGGGTGTGGGTGTGTGTGTGTGACTTTTGAAGGTTTCAAAAACCCACACCAAGCTCAGTCTCGCTTTCTCTATCTTTGCTTCCCACCTGTGGATCAGGATGTAAGCTCTCAGCTACTGCTCCAGCACCATGCCTACCTGTCTGCTGCCATGCCCCTTACCATAATAAACATGGACTAAACCTCTGAAACTGTAAGCAAGCCCCCCAAATAAGTTCATCCTTTTATAATTGCCTTAGTCATGGTGTCTCCTCACAGCCATGGAGCAATGAGACTTACTAGCATGCTTCCCAGAGCTTGGTGAGCCTGTTCTCTTATATCCCCAGGACCAGCAGCCCAGAGGTGGTGCCAGCCACAATGAGCTAGATCCTCCACACCAGTCATTGTTCAAGAAAATGCTTCACACACTTGTTTTTGAGCCAATCTAATTGGGAGAATTTTCTCAACTGAAGTCCTCTCTTGGCAGATAACTCTGGCTCATATCAAGTTGGTAAAAACTAACTAAAACTAGGTAGATTTTAAAGAGTAAACATACCCTTCATATTTTATTAGGTAATAGCTAACAAACAACATGAGGCTGGTAAACACCTTGTTATAAGGGAGTGCTTGCCTGACAGAGTAAGAACCTGAGATTGAATCTCTAGCATACATATAAAATGTCAGGCATGGCTTCATGTGCCTGTAAGCTCAGCATTAGAGGCAGACACAAACAGATCTTGAGAGCTTGCTGGTCTGCAAGACTAGTCAAAATAGCAAGCTTCTATTCTTACTATTTTGTAAGTAAGGTAGTAAGGAAGAAACCATTACAGAAAAACATCTGGCATCTTCCTCTGGCCTCTGCATGAGTGAATGAGCACACATGTACAGGCACACACACACACACACACACACACACACACACACACAAAGATTGATAAAGATAATATGTATGAAGTAAAATATAAAAGGATATGAAGGAGAGAATATGACCAAAAAAATATTTGAGACCTAACAGGTAGAAATTTCTAAAATTTAATTTTAAAAAAACCTCAAAAAGTTATATGTAAGATGTTAGTTGAACATTAAGTATTAAAATTACTAATAAATCTTTCTCAAAATCTATTCAGCCTGATGCCCAAATGACAGTTGAACAAAGATGGCATGGGTAGACCTGCCAAAGGAAAGCCCATGAGGCCTCAACCCTGTGCAAAGGACTGCAGACAACTAAGAAAATTTAGGAGGAAGAGAGGCAGTCTTCTGCAGGTAAAAGCACACCAACTGGGTGTCCAGTGCCAAGTGGACAGTAGCCCTGAAAACATACATACAAGTAACATTATATGGACTGAACAGGTAGGAATATGTGTGTGTGTGTGTGTGTGTGTGTGTGTGTGTGTGTGTGTGTGTGTATCATATGTGCTTGCAGTAACAATCAGTGAAAAGAGAGAGCATGAATTTGAAGAAGTGCAAGGAGGGTATAAGGAGTGTTTGGAGGGAGGAAAGGGAAGGGAGAAATGTTTCACTTACTACCTAAAAAATAAAGTGCCAAAGAAAAATGTATTCAACATTGTTATCCATGAAGGAAAACCAATTTAAAATTACTCTGAGAGGCCTATCATCCCTATCCTTAAGAAAACAAATGACAACAAATATTGGTAAGGATGTGAGGAAAAGGAAAACCTTACCTGCTGATGCAACCATTTTGAAAATCAATGTGATTCTTTTTTCTTTAAAAATCTAGCTACCATATTATCCATCTGTGTTATTTCTGGGAATATACAAAAGATTCTGAATCCTTCTCAACATCCATATTTATTGCTTCATTATTAGCAATAGGAAGGAAATGGAGCCAGTTTAGGTGCCCATCAACAAATGAATGAGGAAAGAAAATGTGGCACATAGACAAATCGAATTTTATTCAGCCATAAAGAAAGATGAGATTATGACATGGGAATGAAAATGGATGGAATTGGAGAGCATTATATTTCATGAGGGAACATGAACTCAGAAATACAAATACCACATGCTCTTTCTCATATGCATATCTTAGCTTCTCATATTTATACGTATGACTTATATGGGAGTGAGTGGGAGTGGAGGTCAGGATACTAGAAAGGGGTACAGGAGAAGGAAAAATTGGCTGTGAGGAATTGGTGTGTGGAGGATAATTGAACAAATGTGATATGAATGTGGAAAGGGCAATAGGAGGACAGACCAGTCTAAGCTGTGAGAGGTAAAGAGAGGAGGGAGAGGAGAAGCTGGCTCTATTGTAATTTAGTATATGTGCAAATTCCAATAAAAACCATGTTACTTGTTTATTAATAAAATAAATTGTGTTTTTCAAAAAGAGAAGGGGAAAGATTAGACCATTTTCATGACCATTTGCAATAAAAAAATTCTTAGCAAACTCAGAATGGGTGGGATGTGCTTAGTTTGATTTATGACAGGTAGAAAATGTCTATTGGAGACATCATACTCAAGGGTAAAAAGCCTTCATGCTTCCTATAAGAGGTCATGAATATCACTTTTCTTAATATATTATTGGAGGTCTCACTCAGTGAAATGAAGCAAGTAAAAAAATTAAAGATACCATATGGAAAGAGATTAAATTTTCCTCTTGATTATGCATACAGAAAACTACTACAAAGAACCCCAAAATGACTATAAGACTCGAAACTAATAGAAAGTTTTCAAAATAGATTAATACGTAAAAATCAACTCAGAAATTAAATAAGTCTGTTCACAATACTGCTGAAATAATTAAGACTAAACTTAAATGATATATAAAATATGAATCCTGAAAGTTATAACACATTGCAAAAGAAACTGGGAGAGGACTTTGAAATGCATGTAACACATTCATGGTTTAAAAAACTCAGGTTTGTAAGACAATTAATCTTCCTCGAATTGAACTAGATAGCAAATACAATTCTAAGAACCTTTTAAAAAATATGTAGAGCCAAAAATTAAAATGGCATGTTTTCTTTTTTGAAAGAGTGAATGATTTACAGTATAAAATACTTAAAATTTTCTTGTAATGCTAAAGGAATAAAAATAATGTGTCATGGTATTGCTATAATAATTTAAATACAAATATGTATACCAACTTATTTTCAACAAATGTGCCAAAGTGATTTAGACATTAAGGTAACTGGTAAATTTTTAATGAGTATTATTTAATGAGTAATTTAATGACTCTCTAAGTATTATTCTGGATGTCATATGCAGAGGGAAAAACTACAAAGAGTGGGCACAACATTTATATATTCTTAAAGACTAGCTGTAGACCTCTCTTACATGTTCATATCCAAATCCTTGCTGGAATTAAATTATCTAGGAAAAATAAAAAAGTGTTTTTAAATGACATTAAATGATAGATTTTGTTACCATTTGAAAGAGTATGAAATATAAGTTATTAGAAAAATATTAATGGTATAAAGATATAAATAATAAATAACAGTGACATCAGAGATTGTAAAAAAACTTCATTGTATTTGTATCAATGTAACTCTAGAGACATTGCTGCAATGGTAGATGACTACAAAGCTACTGCAGATAAGAATGACTTATCAAGTATCAATGAATATAGATAGATATACAGACAGATAAATAGATAGATAGATAGATAGATAGATAGATAGATAGATAGATAGATAGATAGATAGAGAAACAGAGAGACAGAGAGAGAGAAAGAGAGAGAGACTACCCTTTTTCCTCTCAGGTTTTAAATGTAGGTGGTCTACATGATAGAGAGTACATGAGATAGTCATCATGTGCCTTCAAGGTAATTGTCAGGTTTCAAGTTATTCATCCATCGTTACATGATTCCTAAAATGAGGGATCCAAAAATCATTTGTTTGTGGAAGTCTTTGTCTTGCCATTTTTCCCATGTAAACTTGGCTGTATTCTAAATAATAGCAGTCTCTCAGTCATTGCTTGAGATTAAATGACTGGTAACAACAGGCCTTGCTATCAATACTCTTGTCTTTTCCTAGATTATCAAAGTAGAAAATCACTTCCTATATATGAGAACAAAGTTTACTTTTACTAAATCTTTTTTTAGAAGAAGAAAATTGTTACAAACTAGAAAACGCTATGTAAAAATATAGAAGCGATATGAATTCTCAGCACCTGGTAATAATTAACGATGTCATGAATTTTTGAATGTGTGTCTATACTTATATCAGATAACCATGTGAAAAAGTCTAGAAACATTTAAAGTTCTGTCAAGGGAGAAATGACGTCATGAATTTTTGTTTCAAATATAATGTACCTCAAATATAATGATATCTAAAGCAAACAGAATCATAGAAAATCATTTAATGTCTAACTGCTACTCAAATCTCAAGTGCAATGTTTAGGAAACAATTAGAGATACAGCATACTTTAATATACTCCCTGAGTTGTATCAGTTTTTCAATGACATGGCTGAGATGAAGCAACCTCTCTTATAAAAGTCTCATAGGATCTGGGTGGTGGTGGTGGCACATGCCTTTAATCCAAGCACTCAGGAGGCAGAGCCAGGCAGATCTCTGTGAGTTCGAGGCCAGCCTGGTCTACAGAGTGAGATCTAGGACAGGCACCAAAACTACACAGAGAAATTGTGTCTTGAAAAGACAAACAAACAAACAAAAAAGGCCTCATAGAATCAAAAGTGTAAAAGCATAACATTGACGGTAGTGAAGTGGCCAAGGAACTAAGTGCTTACCACATAAGCAGATCTGAGTTCAGATCTCCTGAAGCTACATCAAGATTGACATGGTTGTATACATCTGTAATACAGAGTTTCTGAGGCAAGATAGATGGTTGAGCACTGGAACCTCTGGAAGCCTGCAGTCCTGCAAACCTAGAGTATACAGTAGTGAACAGCAAAAAATTGACACCTTTCCAAAGCAAGGTGGATGGTGAGGGTGGACAATTAAGGTTATCTTCTGATCTCCACATGCATAACATGGTGGTCCATGTGTAATCACATTATTGCACATGAATGCATACACACAAACACACACAGTACACACAAACATACAGCAAAAATTAAAAGAACTGTTTTCATCAAGTGTATTTGTGTACATGGAAATATACCTATTGCTTTATATTCATTTCTATGTGGAAATGAATATAAAGCAACCATCCAAATTAGGGACAATTGAGTATAAGCTGCTCCTAGACATGACAGAAAGCTTTCAGATGTCAGTGTCTGTATTCTTTCTACTTTTCCACAGTAGCTTGTTGTCTGGGAGCCTTTATCATCACATCTGTCCCATTGCTGCTTCTTTCAAAGAGGTAAGAAGAATAGAAAATAATATTGCCCATATGTTTCTGTAATTGAAATTACATGAGTAAGAGGCTCTATGCATTTGGCTACACTTGTTTACATTTACCTGTCTATCTTGGATATATTTGAGATTTTGATTCTTCTGATAGGAACATACTGTGAGATTTTTTTTCAGGTATTTACAAGTTTATGTGAAAAATTCATCTCTGTTAATATAATGAAGTTAGGACCTTGTCTTAATTGTCTATTTTAATCAAATATTTTCTTTTTCCCAGTAGATTTCATGAAATTTTCCTAAATCAATCATGTCCAGTATTGTATCAGCTGGACTAATTGCATAGTAGACACCTAGAAAACTTGCGTAAAACAACTATTTTCTAAGTGCTGATTCTAAAGATTCTGTAGCTTACAAATCTGGGAAACTGATTTTAAACAAGCTAGTAAGTGATTCTGATGGTTTCTTGTTTAGGAACCATAATATGGGGAGCACTCATGAAAAGAATTTTATGGAAGTTGGAAAGTTGGTGGATAAGAACATTTGGGAAAAATAAAGTGTAAACATTGCCCAAATGAATTCCACTCCCCAAGACTGGTAGGTATGTAGAGTAAGTTCTGGAGATCAGTTTTATGTGACAGACTCTTGTTATGCTACCTAATTTCCCTCCCCATTCCTAAACCCTTGGGGAAAGAAGGAACCACAGTGATATGAGAATAAATAATAACCTCTACACATTAATTAGGTCTTAAGATTTTTCTCTGCTCTATTAGATAGCAGATTAACAAACAGATTATAAATGCACTAACTAGTAGACGCATTCATATCATCATGTAATCTCCAAAGGTCTGACTTTATAGTCTGCATCTGAATTTGGTATTTATTTGGAGTTGGACTTTATTATTCTTGTATTACTCTAGATTGGCAAGGTCAATGACAAATAAGGCTTACCTAACACCACAATTGAATATTTAATATGCTCACTTTTATACACTTAAGATTTTCCTGTTCACCATGATTAGTGTAATATAGAATTGAAAATATGAAAGATGCCTTTAAGTGTTCATTGATCAGTTTCTAGAAACAAGAAGAAATAAATAAATAAACAAAGAAAGAAAAAAGAAAGAAGGAAGAAAGAAAGAAGAAAGAAAAAAGAACATAAAGAAAGTAAAATAAAGAAAGGTTCCTTCTGGGACAATGAGTTATGGCTAAAACTGGAGTTGAGAGAGTGGGATTTTGGTGCTAATGTTTAAACTAGAATGAGAACTTGGTTGGCACAAAATACAACTGAATAAATAACTTGAACAATGAATTTCATCTGGCTAATTTAAGGTGGTCATGGCTTTGATATCATTTCATTTTGGTGAGGCAATCATACATAGTAGTTATATTTTTGGGAAAGTAGCAAAATCAAAAGAATTGTGTCTAAATTTCCATTATTAAGTGTTTGCTATTCCATTTTGGCTGAGGTATAGATTTTTTTCATGGTTGAGGTATGGTGGGGTGGGGGAAGTGGGAGGAGGGGAGTGAAGGAGAATTGTGGACGGTGTATAAAATGAAAAAAAATAGAATTAAAAAATAAAAGCAGAAGATAATAATCCACCCAAAGAATGTCAACCGTAAAAATCATAGCCAGACTTCTTCAAAGAATCAGCACAAAGCTTATCTTTTAGATCATGGTTCTATGGGTTTTACTCTTGTGTATTTTCTCTCTGTGTATTATGAAATTAATTACTAAGAAAGTGCATTTAACACACACACACACACACACACACACACACACACACACACACAATGTTGTATCAATTGCCAGAAGACCATGTGTCCAATGTCTGCCTCCCAGGCTCACTTTGGGATATCCCCTTCAGGTAGGATCCCAGAATCTCAGTGATAACTCCATCCATCTGGGTTAAGTGCAATTGTACCCATCCTCATCAATAGCCAGGAGGCCTAGACTTCCATCACTATTAACTCTATCTACTTTTTTACACCACCAATCCCTAGCTCCACCAATCCCTGACACACATATCTAGCCCCTTCTATAGATAAAAATATAAGACTCATGTCACCAACTCAACCTATCCCAGGGACCCAAGGAAACTGCTCCAGGAAGGGATATTAGATTCATATCAGCAATTCCACCCACTCACAAAGCCTGCCTAAGAACTACAGGTCTTATGTTTTCCTCCTCTTCTCTCTCCTCTCTACATAGAGAGCCAAGACTCACATCACCAATTCTATAAGTACTTACTGCCTGAGGAAAACTCCTAAGTACCTCTCCAAGATTCCTGGTGAATGGCTCTGTGAGTCTTCAAATTTTATAGAAAGTATACTTCCAGGCTAATAAGGCTCTCTAAGCTCAAGCTGAACCATGACTACTTCTGATACCCTATTCTAACTTCAACACTGAATTACTCAAAGATTGAACCCTAATAACCATATTGCCCATAAATCACCTAACAAATTGGAGTAAAAGAAAACAGAGCTTTAAACATTTACTCAAAAATGCAGTGTCAGGGTTAACATGCAAAATTACTAACAATTGCCTAACTCCAGATGCCTAGGTCCTACTGCAAATATACAAATATGAATAAACAAAGTGATACCTCTCTTACAAAATTAGTAGTCCTGTAGTAATGTCTCCAGAGAACATTGTCTTAGATACTAATGATACACAAGACAGTAAGTTCAAAATAGCAATAATAAACATGATCAAGTAACTAAAGTGAAAATACCAGAATGAAGACTTCAAAAACATAAATATTGAATAAAATAATTAAAACAACTTAATATATAAAAATAGAATCAAATAAAAATAATCTCTGAAGAAAAGCCAAAATTAAATGAACATTGAACTGAAATTTCAGGAATTCAAATAAAAATTCACAGACACTATGCTAACAGAAATGGGTTACTTCTGTTAGTTGTGATGACCAGTAAGGTTCCAAAGACTCGAAGCATTTGGCTATTCCAAATTCTTTTAGTTACTCTCCAGAACTTGATAGCAGGACACAATTGCTAAAGATAACATTCTGAAGTCCATAGAACATGGAGAAATCAAGCTGCTGCTATCTTGAAAGCTTTATTCCTACCATCTAGGTTTCATAGCACCAGAAGGTGCTAATAATACTATCAGTAGAAAAGTAATTATCAGTCTTACCCAGCTATGAATCCTGTGAGTGACAGTAATGATTCGTCTTGCAAGATATGCTCACAGAAGTAATAATGTCACAAATGTTGTGGGAATAATCAACAACTTATGATTCGTTTTAACATCTGCTCTGCAAGAATAAACCCCTGTCTGTCACCGTTATTAGGCCAGTATCTCATACATAGGTAAATCATAGTCATTACGAGAAAATCTATTATTATTCTGCTAATGGGCATATTATACTAATTCCTAAGATTACATCTTGTACCATAGATTATGACATCTTTCAACCCTCATCAGAGAAGATCTGTTTGCAGTAAATCATGATTAAAATAGAGACCCATAAGTGGCCAAGGTAGGGAAAATACTAGACTATAGAATGTCCATCCCTAATTGGAACTTACATGTCACACGTCCTCATCTAAAGGCTCAGGAATCATTGTGGAAGGGGGGTATGTATTGGTGGAAGTATTAAGGCAACTCCACATAGATAAAAGGGAGGTTTATTTGGGGCTTTTACTTACAACAAGTAATGGGATGGGTTACAAGGTCCGGGAGAGGTGAAGTGCAGTCCAGCGGTGTTCTCCGGAGAACTCAGCTTGGTCTACCATCCAACATCCAGGATTACCAGGAACCAGGCAGAAGTACATCCAAATCCTGGATCTTAAGGGCTCCCATCTCAGCTCGCCTCAGGGGCAGGGCACAGGTAGGAGTGAAAGTTACTGGAAGCCTCAATGGGGGTAGTAATTCCAGGTCAAAGCTGGAATAGCTACCCACTATAGGTATGAAAGCTGGTAAGAGGCAGAAAAGGCAGATCTCTAGAAATTCGAGGACAGCCTGGTCTACAGAGCAAGATACAGGACAGGCACCAAAACTACACAGAGAAACCCTGTCTCGAAAAACAAAACAAAAACAAAACAAGAGTCCGAAAAGGAAGATGACTACAAGGAAACAGTGTCTCTTCCACATAAGAAATCACAGGAGTTGTGGCAGCATTAACAGAACTATGCAATGCTAAGCTGTACCCAATCCCAGTATGGAAAAGCTGAGAAGAAAGTTCTACCCCTAGCTGAGGAGCTATTATTATTTTTTGTTGCAGGAGAGGAAGGGTCACTTTTCTTCAAGCCTCTAGTAGGTCAACCACAATCCAGTAAACAGACACACATCCAAGAATATTTAGGTAGCCTAAATTGGGCTTACTATGAAAATAAAGGACATAAAGTTGGGTGGGAAGAGGAGTAGTGTGAATCCAGGAAAATTTGGGCTGTGGAATAATAAGATCAAAATACATTTATGAAATTATCAAAGAACTAACAAAAATAGATATTAACAAGTTGCTGAGATAGGATTGTGAAATTCTCAAAATATAAAATGTTTCCTCTATACTGTTTTTACTAATGGTTTACAGTGACTCATCCATGTAAAATAATTTGAGCCCTGGAATTCACCTATCCTAGAGAGTATCTTTACCTTTTCCATTATACATATCTGTGGTAGTTTGAATGCAACTGGCCTCCATAAGCTCGTAGAGAGTGGCACTATTAGGAGGTGTGACTTTGGTGGAGAAGGTGTGGTCTCATTAGAGGAAGTGTATCACTGTGGGAATGTGCTTTGAGGTCTCTTTTGCTCAAGCTTCCCTCAGTGTGATAATCATACCATTTCCTGGATGTCCTCTGATCAAGATGTAGTCAGCACCATATCTGCCTGCAGGCCACCACTCTCCCTGCCATGATGATAATAGACTGAGCCTCTGAAATTGCAAGCTGCCATCTCAATTAAATGTTTTTCTCTATAAGAGTTGTCATGGTCATGGTGTCTCTTCACAGCAATAGAAATCCTAACTAAGACAACATCCTTTCCCTTGGTTCTCAAAATATACTTTTCATAATTGCAATCATTGTTGCTAGCAGATTTCTTATTCAGCATATTGTCAAAAGTCAAAATATTCTATTTTTTATAACTCCTTATTTTTCAATATATTTTTTAAAACATTACATGCTTGTATTTACTTCTTTATATGCATGTGAGTTGGCATTCTCATGACAATGCCCAGTGTTGAGGTCAGAGGACAACTGGTGGGAATCATTTCTCTCTTCCACCATGTGGATCCTGATACAGACCTTGCATCACCAGCCTTGATAATAAGTACCTTTGCCTGCTGAGCCATTTCCTTGGCCGAGAAATTCCATTTTCCCAAAGTGCATCTGTTAGAATCCTGCCCCCTCTCTTCTGATCTAACGTCTTACGTCATCAGGTTGTTGTGTGCGACTGCGTACCTCCATGTGGTTACACAATCTCTGCCTTAAAAAGCTGCACATGGACCCCCACCCCCTTCTCTTTCTGTTTCCTCTCTGCTCTGCTCCCGCCATCTTTCTGTTCCCTCCCCCAGGCCTGGGTCTCCACCCACCCCTTTTCCTTCCTAATAAAGCTCTAAAAGGTACCACTGGGTTCTGTCATGACCGTGACCTTTCCATGCAGTAACCAGTGCCAGCCACCAGTGTCGTTTTCCTTTCAGTATTTGCAATGGATAAGGTAGAAACTTACCACTATATAAGACACCAAGGAACTGGGAAATACAAAGTAATGTCAAAGGGTCAAATCCTGGCTAGTGACAAAATGTGCTAAGCTCATATGGAAAACTGTGTGAAGCTATCAGGTGATGATGTTGATTTGTTCAGATGTGCATGTCTTTGGAGAGGAATGCTGTTTGCTTACACTAGGGATATTTCCTAGCTTTTTGGAAGACATACAGTGTTGACATGAAGCACTGAATAATGTATTGTGTGAACGACCATTGGGAAGATTGCTATCACTACAGCCCAGGAATTTTATCTATGGAGTATGGAGTGCACATCTTCAGATAAACAGGAGGACTTCTGTACTGGGGATGGAACTAATTGTTTAAATGAAAGTGGCCTAGAAGAACTTTTGTTTATTCTAGTATTTGGCGTCACATCATTTCTGCTAGAATGTTTACAAAAGTTCCAACTTCATATAGAAAAGAGATTTTTCTTCCTTATTTTTAAACTCTAAACAGTTGTTTATTTTCCACCTAAAATTAAATAACCACAGTGTTTCACTTAAAGCAACAAGGTCCTCCAAAGTCAAGAAAAATTACCTTAACTCAACACTTTGCCATTCACCTAAGTCTGTTTTCTCCTTTAGTCATTAGAGATACACATCATCTAATTCATTTTCCCCCAATTCATCTCATTAGGATTTGAGCACAGGGTCAAGGAATAGATGCTTAAGCATTCCCATTCAACTTTACTACCCAACACACATTTTTAAATTGCCTTTTGCTCTGCCCACCATATAAGTACTCTATCAGTATAAAAGTGAAGGATCATAGTTTATTTTTTTAAGGAATCTGCAAAAATACTTTGAACTATTTACTGGATGTCTAGAAAACTACAGTTGTGTAGCAGAGGTTCCAAAGGCCTTGAAATAAAAACTTCTTGGATAATCATAAGATCCATTTATTCTAACAGAAGCTTGTAAACACATGCATACCCAGGAAGGATTGAGAGAAGCTAAGTAAAATCACCTGTTTCAGTATTGCATGTGAATAGAAGAACTTTTTTTTTCTTTTTCAAGATAGAGTTTCTTTGTGTAACAGCCCTGTCTGTCCTGGAACTCACTCTGTAGACCAGGCGGGCATTGAATTCTCAGAGATCCACCTGCCTAGGCCTCCCGAGTGCTGGGATTAAAGGAGTGTACCACCACTGCCCAGCTTAGAAGGATATTTTAAAAAATTTTTACAAGAATAACTTAGTCTTTTAGCCATCAGTTGTTGTATAACAGTTTCCTCCAAGATTAGAACCTTCTATGTTAGAGAGAAATTTCTTTAGACAGGATGCTTACAGAGAGGTGAAACAACAGTGTTTTAAGGGGAAGTGAAATATTACAGGGAGCTGCATTACAACAGGAAGATACCAACTGAAAATTGCTTCAGGAAATCCCTGAAACTAATCAGATTCACTAAGGCTCAGTCCCAACCTCCCCAAGAGTATAGAAGCAGTAATGACTTCAGAGAGTCACCCTCAGGCAAGCTGAGCTACAAAGAAGACCTCAAAGAAGCCTAGCAACCTGGAAGAAGAAGGGACAAGTTTAGGAGACTGGATCAAAGAAACAGCAATCCATGAAGGAGCCTGAAAGAAATAGAAGCCAAAGTGTCTAGAGTAAATCAAGACAAGCTGTGCTTTCTGGATGAGGCTCAACTGAGTCACCTGGAAAGGACTCTTCAATCTGTTTTGCCATCTGCAGTCTTTGCTCCAGGTTTCCACCTGTCACCCATGCTGGTGTGGGTTTTGGGGATACAGATGTCTATGAGTCATTTGTACTCCTGTAAGTAACCTAAGTAACTATCATAAAACTCTTTGGTTTATCAAGTTTGTCTTGGGTTCCCTATATGGGGCAAGTAGACTTCTATGTTGCATGCCCCCACAAAAGTCTGTAACTCAACAGCAATACTCCTAAATACCCATTCTTTGGGTTGGATTTATGCTGTTTATTAAAATATCAATAATATATTTGTATTTGTTCATCCTAGCTCCCTGGATTTTTATATAGTTTATTAATACTTTTACATAGTTTATTAAATAGAAAAGCACCAAGAATATGATTACATTTAAGGACCAAGCTTCATACATATTCTTCTATGTGGGATGACTCATCCCTAACGGGCTTGAGGGCCAGACGCCCCAAACAAGTAAAAAAGATACTTTCTGAGAGCCAGCCTGGGTCTGCCTAAGGGTCTTAGCAACAGCAACTGAAACATGATCTGGAGAAGACTTGGACCAATGAGAGGCAGCCATGTCACACCAGCTGATGCATACTCATCAGACCTCCCCCCAGGGTTGGGTGGAGGGTATATAAGGCTTGCCTCTTCCTGAATAAACTGAGCTTGTTGTTTCGACATTCTCTCAGAGTCTGTGTGGTTTGACTCTGCACCTACTTGGCCCCGGCCCCCAAAGGGAACAACAGCAAGGACCCTGCTACACTTCTATTATTAAACAATCCACATATTCACTTGAGGATAAAAGGCAGGAATCTAAAAATTATCACAAATTGAGATGTTATAAGAGCATAAGAGGATATAAAGAGGCTTATTGAGATCACTGATAGGATTCAGAGATTATATTAAAAAGTGTCATATAGAGAACAAAGTAGTTATATCCTCCATGATTGAAATAAAAAGAATGTCTCTTCTTCTCTAGACTCTGGTAATTTCTGCTGTGATTGGCGTAAACTGGTTTGACTATTTTTGGTGATGGGAAAGACTGAGTAGAGGACTCAGTGAGTGTCAGAAATTGCTATATGAAAAGGGAAGTGGAGAAATACATTCCTCAGTTCAGTGGAGGAACTAAGCAAGGAAATGGAGTTGCTAAACAAGGAAAAATATTCACAAACTTTATGGGTATCAGTTAGACGAGACTGCCATTCTTTGTTTTGCCTGGCTGCTTGAATATGTATTGATACTATAGAGTAGGGCACAAAGTATGTTGAAGTGACATTGTTGAGAAAACCTAGCAGTATTGTGTGCTGTCTAAAGTGCTCAGCTATTGCTTTTTCTCTTCTTTCTTTTTGTAGCAGCTCAAGTTGACTAACATTTCTTAATTCTATTGTGTTCACAGACTCATATATGTATGAAAGATTGCCAAAATTTGTACTTTAATTACATTGCATATTATGTGCAATTAAATATCATGAATGTGTTCAAAACAATATGCTCATGTTATTCCTTCAGGGGTATTTGAATATCTAAGACAATACTGTGGAGTTAGACCACTATATTACAGACAATAGTAGCTGCAAATTAGAAATCAAGAAAGGATTGTACAATAGCATCAAAATTATGCTTTATGTTGAGAAATGTAGTAGTTATACAAATAGATGGTTGTTCTTTGCTTGGGCTGTCACATGCAGATCCATATCTGCAATGTGCTTTCAGGTAGAAATCCTTTTCACTCACAGGACTCTCCTAATTGTTCATTGCCTCACAGAGATCACAGTAACAGTCTATATATCATCTAATGTGAGAAAACTATTGTTTCACATAGTCAGTTTTGTTTTCTAGTTGCTTCTAGTGAAGTGATAAATCATGTCCTTTATTAGTAACTTCATAAATGAAGTAGAAAGCAGAAGTCCTTCTTCATTATTGACTGAGAACAACATTTTACTTCATATTGCTTCCTGCATAACTTCATTGCCATGAACATCTACATATTCTTCTCCAACTTTCAATGGAACCTCATCACCATGAGTATCCACATGTCCTTCCCGAACTTTCATTTTTTTCCCCAACATAGTGTTTTCTAACTGATTGTTTGGGAATTTCATATTATGCACCCTACTCACATTCACTTCCCATTCCTCCTAAGTCCACCCTCCCACCTTTATGCCCTTCCCCAAAAGAGAAAAAAATCTCCACTAAGTCCATGGTAAAGCTCCCAATGGCCAGCCTCTCAAAGATAACTGAGTATTCTCCTCACCCCACCCCTCCAGATGCTGTCAACTGCATAGAGTTACACTTCAACATCTTTATCACATTTTTAAGGACTCTCTTAAATGGCTTCCTTTCTGGAATGTTTCTTTTTCTTTTCTCTTTTCCTTCTTTCTTTTTTTTTGGGGGGGGTGGCGATTGCCACAGAATCCTTCAATGTCTTTCATTCTCAATTATGAGTCTGCAGTCATTGATATCATTGCAAAAGAAGCTTCCCTGCCCATAACAGCCAGTGACAGCACTCACTGATCACAGGATCACAGACTTCCACATTGTTTCCTGTGACAGCACAGAGCACAGATATCCACATGATCTCTGGGAGCATCACAGTACATGGACTTTAACATGTTCTCTAGTGGCAGCATGGACTGTGAACTTCAACTTGGCCTCCAATAACAGCACAGAACACAGATATCAACATTGTCACCCCAGCAGCCCTGATTACAGACATCAACATGTTCTTAGGTAGCACCACTGACCACAGACATGAACATGGCCTCATGAACACCAACATGGCCCTCAGGGATAGTCTGAACTATGTGTATTAACATGGCCTCCAAAAGGAGCACAGGCCATGGGCATCCGCATGGCCTCTGACAGCAGCATGGATCACTGGTATCAATACAGCCTACAGTGGCAGCACTGACCACAGACTCCAGGCTGGCCTCCAGAAGCTGCACTGATCATGGGGGTCTTTCAAGCATGCTTAATCCAGAAAATGAACCATTCTTCATCTAGGATACCTTGTTGTTGCTCAGAGCCAGAGTGATCATGTGGATTGGCAGCACATTTGGGGGCAGAACTTGAGTGAGTTGCTCACCACCCTGTCTGCCCCACTCAACAACATGTTCCCAATTCCTCCACAGTCAGAGGTTGTACATCTCTAGTTTCAACTCTTTCTGCTCCATATGTGGCCCTGCTGTGCATTCCTTTTCTCCAATTTTACAAGTCCTCTTTTTAGAAGTGTCTTCCCATGAGACCTTCCCTTGTTTAATTGTTCTGTCGATACTGCAACATGCTGCAGACTCATCCTCCACTTCCTCATCTCCCCTCAAAGCTCCCATGGGTCTCTCAGGCTCCTCAGAGTAGCTCTATAGTTCAGGAGTGCCAGAAGCTGCTGCTTGAATCAAGTCCTCTTCTCCAACTTTCAATGGTAAAGGTGAGGTGATTTACGTTCCCTTTGTTTATATTTTATTGTTAAATTGTTATTTTAAGGAACTTGCAAATAAAAAGAAGAGCATACACTGACATCCCTTTAAAGGTAATATCACTTCATGATTAAAACACAGATTCAAAGCTTTCTATTTTTTTTGTTTGTTTGTTTTTTGGTTTTTCGAGACAGGGTTTCTCTGTGTAGCTTTGCGCCTTTCCTGTAACTCACTTGGTAGCTCAGGCTGGCCTCAAACTCACAGAGATCCACCTGCCTCTGCCTCCTGAGTGCTGGGATTAAAGGCGTGCGCCACCACCACCCGGCAAAGCTTTCTATTTTTATGAAATATTTTATTCATTATTTGTTTCATTCATGTATCTTTATACTATCTACCCCAACTGTCTCCCCATACTCCCCTCAGATACTCCATTTTATGCCTCCCTCTACATCCAAGTCTTCTCTTTTTTATTTCCTAATAAAAATTTGACCCACTAAGTCAAAATTGTAATACCTGCTGGAATACTTCTTTATTTAATTGGCTTGATTTTATGTAGTTCTTATGCAGAAAAGCATAGGTGCCATGAGTTAATGAGTGTAATTGCTGTGTTATATCTAGAAGACCAAATTTCACAGCACTCCATCCCATCCTCTAGCTTTTACCATTCTTTGTACCTCCTCTTTCACAATGGTCCCTAAGATTTGGAAGGGGTAATATAGATGTTCCATTTAGAGCTGAGCATTCAACAGTCACTTAGTCTTATCACTTCACTTGTGAGTCTCAGGATTAACTGATCCTCGCTGCAAAAAGAAATATGCCTGGCCAAGATTGAGACAACCAGTCTATAGGTAAAAAAAAAAAAAAAAATCTTGTATTTATGTGGCTGTTTGACATGCCCATTTACCAAATCTATAGTAATAGGCTCTCATCTATGCCCCAGGAATTCTCTAACCATGTGCTTTTGACCACATTTATAATACTAAACATGAATATCCCAGTCTAGTAGACTGTAAAGCCAATCAGAAGTCCGGTTGTTACCTTATAACATCCATGTCATTTTTGCAACAGTGGGAACATTTTGTCTGACTGGCTGATATTATAGAATTCAGGGTTCACAGCTGAGTAATACCATTGATGACTTTCCCTTTTTTTCCACGGCAGCCTGCATGGCACGTTCTAGTATCTTTAAAGTTAGCCAGCAGAGAGGAAGTTCATAGTTTGCTTTCTCTATTTCCTGCAACAAAAAAATGTGCTATGTCTTCAGCAATAGGATCTCTTGTCTTAAACAAGGACTTTTTGCACAATATTCTTTTGAAATTATATCATCAAATCATTTCTTCTTTATCTTTCCTTCTTCTAAGACCTTCCAACTATGCCCCTTGATCTCTCAAATCCATTATGTATCGCAAGTCTTCTGAGGGGAGATTTGTCCACATATACTTTGCTGAAACTCCTTTTTCTTACTACACATTTTAATTAACTCACTAACTAGTGTGTTTTCTTTATCTGGGAAGAAATATGAATACTGTGATGTTTATGACTTCTTGTAGCTATACATCATTAGTTTCATTTTTTTTCTGGTTTTTGAAGCCTAAAATGCACTAATTTTCCTTTTTTTTATTCCTGACATTCTGTAAGCTGCATATCTCCTTAGGTGTATTATTTTAGAACACTGTGATCAATAAGGAAACACTAGCTAATAAGATGTGCCTTAAGAGGACTTTCTGACATTCTTTAGGGATAGTCATAACAATAGCTTTGATGATAGTATCAGGTGTCTCTTCATAGGCTATAAAGTCTTTCACATCAATATCTTATTGCGCACTCACAAGTACTTTGAGAAACAGGCAAGAAATGTAATGTTTTCCAAATTCACAGAAAAATGACTTTATAGTGAATGACTTCTGGTTCTGTTATTCTCAGAACTTTACTCTTCTAAGTCTCTTTTGGTATCATTTCTCATGAGTGTATTTTCAACAAGAAATTCTTAATTAATAATTGCAAAAATGTGACTGCTAAGCTATTATAACATAATATAATGTAATGTAATAGAAATCTAATTTTGAAGTTTCAATTATACGTCATTTTATGGGAATAGCCAATGTTAATTCTAAATTGTATATGTATGTGTTTCATTATTGTGATTACATTAAACATACCTTGTGGAAAAAATAAAGCTCTCCAGACTGAGGCTGTAAATAAAAAAACCATCAGATGACAGTTTAAGCCAAATGCCAATATGACCTCTGGATGAAAATAAATAACCTCTTGTACATCACCCCTAAAAGTCTTGTGTGCTATTATCAATGATTTGAAAGGTTTACACTGTCTTAACTGGAGAAGAATCAGAACTGGTAAGTGTCCTGACTGATTTTTTTGTCAACTTGATGCAAGTTAGTCTCATTTGAGAAGAAGGAACCTCAACTGAGAAAATGCCTCCACCAAAATTGGCCTGTGGACAAATGTGTGGTACATTTTCTAGACTGACAATTGATGTAGGAGGGCTCAGCAAACTGTGACCACTGCTACCCCTGGGCTGGTGATTCTGAGTGCTAAAAGAAAGCAAGCTGAGAAAGCCATGGGGAATAAGCCAATACACAGCAATCTTCCATGGCTTCTACATAAGCTCTGGCCTTCGGGTTCCTGCCCTGAATTAATTGGAAGTTAGATTATAAGCTGCAAAATGAAATAAACCTTTGCTTCTGCAAGTTGATTTTGGTCATGGTGTTTTATCACAGCAGTAGAAATCCAAACTAAGATTCAAATCAATCCCAGGTTGAGTATTGCTGTGACAGACCTGACCATGTGTCACTGGAAGAATTTCTGTTGCATTTGAACTTTCTGATGGAAATGCCATTGATTATTCAGAGATTGGTAAGCTTTTGTGGGAATGAGAAGATAAATATGAGAGAAGTACAGATGATGAGGACCTGACTTATGAAGTTTCAGAGGGAAATCTGAAAGTCCCTTAAAGACTCTGCTGGGAACATCAATATTTTGAATTAAGGGTCTGTGGTGCCTTGTCAACTGAAGCTAATGAGTTAGCTGTGATTACCAAGAAACCAGTATCACTGAAGTGAAACCTGTGCTTTACTGACACAATTGATGCTGATTAGCTGGAACTTAGATGTTCGTGGTAATTAGGAAGAAACAAGCAACACTGAAGATTCTAAGTCTGTAGATATTTCCTCAGGGTCAGCACATAGAACCTAAGCTCCAGGTTAGGATGCTACATCTCCTCCTCACTTCTGAACTTGGTAAGGTGTAAGAGTAGCCCAGGTTGTATTGATTTTGATGACATGAAGGAATCATAGAGAGCAAATAGAATGTGGTACTTTTTGTCAGGGCTGGAGTCCTTAAAGAGAAGCCAGAAAAAGTCTTTGGTGAGATGCAACCTCAGTTTCAGTAGAAGGCCTAGTATTAAATGGGCAATGGAGAGAAGTTGAGACTTGACACCATATTACAGGGGCAGAATCCCTGAAGAGATCTAAGGCAGTCTGCTGGCAAATGTTCTATCCAGTTGCAGCAGGAGACTCCAGTATTTTAGAAATACCAGTACCATGAAACAGCTACCACAGACAGCAGTACCTGTGGAGTAGAGCCTCTCTGAGCCTAAAAGACAAGCTTCACATGCCATTGATGGCAGAGATGGAAAAATGGTTCCTTTTGGAACCCACAGGATGATGGGAGGGTCCTAGACATCAATCATCAAAGTTATTATACTGTTGGAATTTAGTTTTCCCTCTCATTTGATTATGACTATGCACTGATTATCTCCTCTTGGAATAAGAAGTTATAGGACTTATTTTTGATTTTACAGGATCCCACAGTTGAAAGACCCTGAACTGTTAAAGACACTTTGGAATTGTAGAAAGACCTTTGAAGTTTAGAGATACTTTGAATAGCTTAGAGAGATTTTGAATATAGATGGCTCTTGGATATTTTGGAGAGGCTTTGAACTTTCAAAGAGATCTTGGGTATTTTAAAGAAAGTGAAATTTTGACCACCTCATTCCATGCACAGACTTCCCACATTCTTCTCCAGTGGCTAGACTGGTGAGTAAACCCTGCCCGCAAATTTTATTAATTTTTTCCACATCCGTATGACTATACTCCAGGTCCCAAAGCCAGTACCTTGTCCCAGTGTACCACCATGCCTCACAGTGGTGGCCTATAGGCTTCCTTAAGAGTTCCAAATCCATAAGCTGACCATCATCTCTTTCTGTGTTGTACCCAACATCTAGGCTCACACCAAGACCTGCTCAGCCCACATTGATCCATAGGACCATTTGTCCAGTATTCACCATGCCACACCATGCCACTCCATACCAAGATTTTCTATGTCCTCCTTCATGGTCTAGCTTCATGAGTATCCTAGATCTCTTCATCCATACTCTACCAGATTTACATCTATATTCTATCATATACTGTTCCATAATCTACCAGATTTAGCCTAGGTCCCATAACCAGTACACAAGCCCAGTCTGGACTTCCCTGCCTTCACTGCAGAGGAACTGTAGTATTATGTCAGTGTCCCTCTCTACCTATCTCTCGTATCACAGGACTCTTCCACTTTATAACAAGTCTTTCCAGTCAGATTTATCTACTCCCATCCTCCCAGCTTGGAATAGGAACACCCTGCATACTAGCCCAATCTCCTCTGCCCACCTGAGTCTTCCTCCCAAACTATTTCCAACCTCTAGACCCACCCCACCCCACATCCTTTCTTCTCACACCCCTGCTCCATCCATAACAAAATTAAAAGTAACAAAAGAAGTTGACATGTCTAGACATCATTGCAGGAACACAAACATGTGAAAGATAAATCCAGTATCTTCTTTCTAAAACTACCAGTCCTGTAAAAATTTTGACAATGATATTTACCTAGATAACTCCAAAATGCAGAAATTGAAATAACCATAAACATTTCAGAAGAATTCAGAGACTTTAAAGAAGACACAAAGAAATAGCTCACTGCAATCAAGGAGAAGGAGCTTAAGAATAACTGTCTGATTGATGCCCAAGGTAACACAAACAAGGCTGGTGGAAATGGCAAAGACAATTCAGAACTTGAAAATGGAATTCAATAAAGTGATAGAAACATTGAAGAGAATTCATGCTGACATGAAGAATTAAAAACAAAACAAAGCAAATAAAAGCAACAACCCAACTGGAAAGCAAAAAGTAAGTAAAATGAGTCATGCAGAAGAAAGAGCATTAGGCCTGCAAGATAAAATAAGGGAATCTAGAACAAATAAGCAAGGAACATGAAAAATTAAAACAAAAACAAAAAACACACACAGGAAAAGACATGCAGAAAATCTGAGGCCTCATTAAAAAAAAAAAAACACTTCTAATTTTGGCCATAGATAAGGGAGAAGCATCCTAAGTCAATGGCATACACAAGAACTTCAACAAGATCATAGAAGAAAACTTCCATACCCATACAGATATAAAAAACACAGAGAACACCAAATAGACAAGAGCAGAAAAGAAAAGCCCAACATCATGTCCTAATTTAAACACTAAGTATGTATAATAAAGTGTACTGAAAGATTCAAGAGAAAAACATGCAAGCCACATATAAAAGAAAATTCCTAAGAATAACAGCTGATTTCTCAATGAAAATTTTGAAAGCCAGAGGAACCTGGAATGATACATTCCAAGTCCTAAAAGACCATGATAGTCAACCTAAAATAATAAACCCACAAAACTCTCTGCCATGATGGTAGGAAAAAGAAAAACTTTCCATACTTAAAAAGCCTTGAAAAAATTTGTATCCAACAAACAAAACCTAAGAAAAATAGAGGAAGTAATATTTTGAGCTGACAAGAGAAATGAACATAGAAGAGAGATTGTAGGAAGAAATACAAAGCCATAATTATTAAAACACAAATTATTGCTCCAAACACAAGCAACACCAAAAATCAAAACATTATGGCCAAAACTAACATACACATTTGAATAATTAAATTCCAATGTCCTCAATTCTCCAATCAGAGATGAAGATTGACTGAATGGATCAAGAAAGAAAATATTTCTATCTGCTGCCTACAAGAAACACATCCCAATTTTAAAGATAGGAACCATCTTAGAGTAAAAGAATGGGCAAACATTCCAGTCAAATGGGTTCAAGAAGCAAACAGGCATGGCTATCTTAATACTTGACAAAACAGACTTAAAACTAAAAATAATCAGAAGAGATAAAGAGGGACACTTCATTCTAATGAATGAAACAATTAAATAAGAAGACATTACTAGCTGGATCGTCAAAGCCTGGTCTGGCAGGAAGACATCCACAGTCCCACCTGATATCATTCCACTAAGGCAGGTGGAAGCCACCCACATACCAGCTTGGGTCCTCGGGGTCTGGGCTAGTTATAAGACATCCACAGGCACATCAGATGCTATTTGGCTCAGGTGGAGGTACCAGCAGAAGTCACATTTCACATCCCAGCTCTGGGAAGTTTCTTGGTCCATGCCACTGTACACATTTCTACCTAGTTTCATGCCAACAATTAGCCACCCACTGCTCATAAATTTCATACAAGTATTTGGTAGATGGGCCTCTTAAAAGAGCCACACCTCTGTATGCTGCTACTTCTGAGCCTACCCAAGAAAGTGTGGTCACCATGAAGCTGCATTTGACTTATGGGGACCAGGGAGTGTAATGTGGTAGTTTGAATGTTATTGGCCCCCGTAATCTCAAAGGAAGTGGCACTACTAGGAGATGCATATCTGTTGGAGTGAGTATGGCCTTGTTGGAAGAAGTGTAGCTGTGAGGTGGGCTTTGAGGTTTCCTATGCTCAAGATACCAACCAGTGTCTCAATTGACTTTCTTTTGCCTACAATATGTAACACTCTCAGCTACTAATCTAGCACCATATCTGTCTGCATGCCCCCATGCTTCCCATCATGATGATAATGGACTAAATCGCTGAAACTCTGAGTGAGTCACCCCAATTAAATGTTTTGTTTATAAGAGTTATAATGGTTATGGTGTCTCTTCACAGCTATCTATGACACCTGGCTCAAAGGAGCTCGCAGAGTCTGAATCAACGTCCAGACCAACCTAGGCCCTCTACACATATGATAATTGTGTAGCTTGGTCTTCATGCTTGACTCCTAATAATAGGAACAGGAGCTGCCCCCAAAGCTTTGGTTGGCTCTTGGAAACCTATTCCTCATACTGGGTTGCCTTGCCCAGCCTCAATACAAGGGAAAGTATTTATTCTTATTGCAACTTGATATTCGTGCTTTGTTGATATCCATGAGAGGCCTGCCTCTTTTTGAACAGAAATAGAGGAAGAGTGGATTGAGAAGGAGGGGGGGGAATGGGAGGAAAGAATGAAGGGGAAACTGTGATCAGGATGTAAAATAATACAATTAATTAAATTAAAAAGAAAAAATGAGCTGCCCTGGTCATCTTTTTCACTCACACAGCAAGGTCAGTTTTGTTGACCCATGTTCTCTGCTTTGCTGATTAGGTTTGTAATCAGTCAAATTAAATTGATGGATTTTTATCTCTACTCTATGCTGACTTCCCTTAACTTCAGGTTTATGTTTGTTGAATGACATATTTTACACAGAAATAAAAGATAGCAGAATATGAGACTATTGTGTAGGAAACAAAGACAAGTGACAGGTGACCTGCCTATTTAAACACATACAGTAAATTCAAGTGATTACAAAAAATGTTTTCACACTCTTGATTGAATATTAGAGCAATAAAGCACACGTTTCTAAAAGGGAAACAATAGTAGTTGGCATTTATTGAGTATTTGCTACATGCCAGGTAATGAACCAAATGTCTTTCCAATATGGTCAATTTAATTCTCACTACAAACCCTGGATATCATGAAAATCCTCTATCTACAAGTAAAGAAACTCGGGTTCAAGGAACTTGCTCAAGGTTACTGAGCTAATGGCACTATGTCCTGAAAGCCTATCTCTTCCCCGTATCTTTTGCTCTAATCCAGTATCCAGTGTGGGTGGTATTGTGTGACTATGCTCCCTTTCAAGATTTCCTGCTGCCATGTGACACATAATCAAGGCTGCTCTTCTTTAAGAAGAGCAGGGATTTATGAAAAAGGTTTTTCCTAGCATTTCACTTGCTTGGCTTTCCACTTTCCAAAATGGATGGATGTAACCCAAGGGCCCTTACCTTAACAAATGTCAATGCCTTGATCATGAACTGCTAGGATTTGAGAAGTGCGATATGTAACATGAATCTTAAAGGTACTTATTAATAAAATCAAACCTGAAGTCAGTTATTGGGGTGAATGCTGGAAGATGAGAGAAGCAGAACAAGTCACAGCTACCTCAACTTGCCAGTTCCTCAGCTGATCCTGTTTCCTCAGACTGGAGGCCTATGAGTCCTTATCCAAATGAATTTCAGCTGAACTGCTTCTCGAAAGCCTAAATGCTTAACCAGCCAAAAGCTTCTAGTTTCTGGTCTTCACGCCTTAAATACCTTTCTGTTCTCTGCCCTCGCTTCCTGGGATTAAAAGCTCACTTCTTGGGATTAAAGGCATGAGTCACCATGCCTGGCTGTTTCCAATGTGGCCTTGAACTCACAGAGATCCAGGTGGACTTCCGCCTCTGGAATGCTAGGATTAAAGGCTCGAGTGCCACCATTTTCTAGCCTCTGTATCTAGTGGCTGTTCTGTTCTCTGATCCCAGATAAGTTTATTAGGGTGCACAATATTTTGGGGAACACAATACCACCACAGAGATAATTAATTTTTGTTCTACATAAATTACCTCAACTCCAGGATTTTATTTCAGCAGCACGAATGGATTAGGATTGTGTTGACAATAGCCCGTGGCCTTTGGGAAAATGATTAGGCCCCATGAATAGAAATATTATTTTTAGGAATCCTCAGGAGCTGCCTGGTCCTTCACACCATGTGAGGACATTCTAGGTAGCACCATCACTGACTCAGAAAACAGGCATTTCCTTGATGCTGTGTCATCCTGGACTTACCAGGCACTAGAACAATGAGAAATGACTTTCTGCTATTTGAAAGCCACCTAGTTTCTGGTATTTTGCAGCAGCAATGTGAACAACATACTAAAACATACATCTTCCTCATTGCCACAATAATTCTGCAGAAAAAACTTTCATAAACAAATACTATTTCTTGGACCAGTTTCTCTTCTTTTTGTGCCTGAGAAAAAACACTTCCATAAGATTCTCAAACATTCATAATAAGTCCTTACATTTCCAATTACAATAGAAAACTATTGTCTTTGTTTTTGTAATTATAAAATCATGTTTCTGTTAGAGCAGTAAACTTTGTACATGCACTAAAACCTTATAGTTTAAAACAGTTCATAAGTTAAACAGTGTTTGTTCCAGTTGTGTGGAAGGACCCACACATTTGAAAGCCTACCAGCCATGTGTTCAGACCAATCACAATGAAGCTGTGTTGTTGATTTCCAAAACATCTGGGATTCATTATAAATTTGATTTTGAATTAAATTTTGTTTATTATGCATTCTAAACCCATATACTGCTTCCCAACTTCTCATGATCCCCACATTCAGTTATGCAGCAAGTGGAGTTGTGACCCACAATCTAAGAAGGCATGATGGAAGACAATAATGACGTGGAAAGCAGGGACCATGTTTAAGCCTATTGGACTATCTTTAAGTGCTTAGTGTTGTTAGATTGGTGAAGCAGAAGGAATAAATTAGATGTGACTTATTTTTGGGCCAGTTGCTCTATTCCTTTCATGGTCATTTATAATTTAGGCTACTTTCCCTTTCCAATTTAGATAGTGGTCTAATAGATGTTTGCTAGCATTTCTGTGAAGAAAAATAAGCCCACTTTCTTTCATTGTCCTGAGCTGACAAAAGCTCTCTCTCTCTCTCTCTCTCTCTCTCTTACTCTCTCTCTGTGTGTGTGTGTGTGTGTGTATGTGTGTAAAAGTATCCATAAACATGTACTTGTCACCCGAGATATAATAAAGAAATTAGCAAATCTGTTCCCTATAATCTCATCATATCCCCAATACTTTTGAGCACATCACACACACACACACACACACACACACACACACACACACACACACACGCATGCACACATGCACACACACACACTCCAAATGGCCAAATTTCCTTAAGCAGAAAACAAAATGAATACATGTTGACAGTTAAAACTTTGGAGTTGTCAAACTGAGGACATATATTTTGCCTAACCTTTGTTGTTCTCACATCCTCTACGCACTGAACATTCATACTGACTAAGACAAGATATCAGCCAGTGCTTGCAACACTTTACTTGGCCAAGGCCCAGCTGGTCAGCAAACAGAAGGCCACACAGTTTAAAGACCCTCCAAAACTACTTTGTCTCTTGCTTGCTTCTCATCTCTTCCTTTCACATTTTTAAAACTGAAAACCTACATTAATTCACTTATTCTTCTTTTGTCTATGTTCTTAATACAATGAGCTCTAACTCATAGTTGCTTTGTGCAGATTGCTTTATTTTTTTGTCTGATGATTCTCCTCCATAAAGCCAGGGAAGAAATCTCTACTTTAGACATCTTTGAAGGCTTATACTAACTTCCCACTGGTGAGAGAAGGTGTGATTGAGAAGTCAGTGGTGTAACATATACAGCATCAATTAGTTATAAGATTGTCATTGAACTGGCACACAAAAACTCAATGTTATTTAATATTTGCAGCAAGACATACATCAAAAAGTTTAGACACCATGACCAAGCTGGATTTATCCATGAAATACAAGCATAGCTCAATATACACAAGTCAATAAATGTAATAAACTACATAAATGGCCTTAAAGACACAAATAACATGACCATCTCAGTAGACACAGTAAAAGCCTTTGACAAAATTCAACATTCCTTTTCAATAAAAGTCTAGAGAATTTAGGGGTAGAGGGAAAACAGCTCAACACAGTTAAAGCTATATATGAAAAACCCACAGCCAACATCATCTTAAATGAAAAAAAAAGGCTTGAAGCAATCCCACTGAAGTCAGGAAGGAAACAGGAATGTATAGTGGCCACACTACTCTTTGATATTGTACTTGAAGTACAAGGTGGAGCAATAGGGCAAGAATGGGAAATCAAATAAATACTAATTGGTAAAAAAAAAAAAAAAAGAAATCAAACTATCCCTATTTGTAGATGTAGTGATCTTGTAATTCAGAGATCCCAAAAATTCTACAGAAAGATTCTAAGGGTAATAAACAAATTCAACAATGTAGCAGAATACAGAATCAACATGCTCAAAACAATAGCTTCTCTATACAATAAGAGCAAATATATAAGAGGAGGTCATGGACACACTCTCATTCACAATAGTCTAAAAGAAAATAAAATGTCTTAGAATATGCCTAATCAAGGAAATGAACAATCTCTTCAATGAAAATTTTGAACCTCTGAAGAAAGATAGAGGAAGACACTGGAAAAAGAATGACAGATAGCTGTGTAGAGATCTTTAATATCTATATAATAAAATGAACAAAAATTAAATTCAACATAGGATAGAATATTTAAAATATATATGCTTTGTCCTTTTGGTATTAATGTTGATTTTTTTTTTAACCAAAAGCAATTCTGGAAATGAAGAAAATTGTTTCAGTGTTCAGAGGAGTGAACACAGATATTTATCATTGTTTTCTTCTGAAAGTCTTTTTTTTTTTGTTTTTTTTCGAGACAGGGTTTCTCTGTGTAGCTTTGCGCCTTTCCTGGAACTCACATGGTAGTCCATGCTGGCCTCAAACTCACAGAGATCTGCCTGGCTCTGCCTCCCGAGTGCTGGGATTAAAGGTGTGCACCACCACCGCCCGGCCTGAAAGTCTTTATGAATGACTATAACAAATATAAAACCAAAACCAAAAAGATAGTAGTGCAGTAGAGATGACAGCATGAAAAGATGTCAATATGGTTTTGAGACAAGAAACAGGTAGGTCTGTCCTGAGAAGAGAAGACGAAGTAACAACTAGAAACTGCAAAGCGGAGAATAGAGAAAGGGGATCCAGAGTTATGGAAGTGCTCTAAATGAATATCAGAAAACAAGGATGGCGTTAGGTCTAAGGGGGAAAGTGGGATTTATTGAAAGGGTACATGAACAGTTGAGACAACAACAATATACTTGTCTGGTTTGGGAAGCATGCATCTATAAACCCAGATTTAAAAAGGAAGGCTTAATCACTTGGAGAAATTTTAAGCTGGTGCATTAGTCAATTTTCTTGTCACTGTAACAAATTTAAAAGAAGAAAATTATTCATTAATGGCCTCAGTGATTTCAGTTCCACCAGGTTAGTGAAATAGAGCATGATGGAAAAAGGTGGAACAGAACTCCAGACCCCACGGCAGCTATGAAGTGAGAAGAGGAACAGCAAAAGACAGGGACATATCATAGTGATCTATTTCTTAAAGTTAGATCCTGCCTACATTTAGTGCATCATACGATGGATTCATCCAAAAGTTATAACTAATAAACTTAGGATTACTGAATAACTCAATTAATAATTAAAGGATATTATTTAAATGAACCAATGCAAAAACCCACACCTGGAAGATATGCATAGAACAGGAGACTGTAGATTTTCTCCAGAAAGAAAAATGGTTTACATTTTTTTTAAATTGGAAATAAGCAATAAAATGTCACAATTCTAAAATTACTTAGTAGTATGACATAAGCATCTTCATTTTCATCCTGATTCATACTGAATCATTCAAATTCATTTATACAGATTGTATCAGTATGGTTTTGTTCATACATAAGCTTAGGATAAAAAATGTAGAAATTTAGCCAGGCAGCAGTGGCACATGCCTTTAATCCCAGAACTGGGAAGGCAGAGCCAGTAGGATCTCTGTGAGTTTGAGGTTCGAGGGCAGCCTGGTCTACAGAGCAAGACCAAAATTACACGGAGAAACCCTGTCTCAAAAAAAAATGTAGAAATTTTTATATGAACTAAGTATGAGAAAAAAGAAACATATTTTCCATCTTGATCTATTTTCTCTCACCTTAACTTACACAGGAAAGGACTGTTAGTGAAAAGCTATGGTATTAGATGACATCAAGAATAATCCTGTCAGTAGTCTATCCTGGAGGTATCTTTGTGGATTTCTGGGGACCTCTCTAGCACTCTGGTTCTTCCTATTCCCATGAGGTCTTCGTTTATCATGGTATCTCTTTCCCTGTTCTCCCACTCTGTTCCTGATCCAGCTGGGACCTCCTGTTCCCCTAAGCTCTCTTTCCCCCAACCCTTGCCCTCCATTACCCCCCCCCCATCATGTCCAGTTTGCTCATGTAGATCTCATCCATTTCTCGGTCGTTGGCCGACCCCTGTGTCTTTCTTAGGGTCCTCTTTACTAGGTAGCCTCCCTGGAGTTGTAAGTTGCAGTCTGGCAATGGTCAAGAGAAAACTTGAACTGACCTACTCTGGTGATCAGATGGCCGAACACCCTAACTGTCATGATAGAACTCTCATCCAGTGACTAATGGAAGCAGATGCAGAGATCCACGGCCAAGCCCCAGGTGGAACTCCAGGAGTCCAATTGGCGAGAGAGAGGAAGGATTATATGAGCAAGAGATATTGAGACCATGATTGGAAAAAGCACGGGGACAAATAGCCAAACTAGTGGAAACACATGAACTGTGAACCAATAGCTGAGGAGCCCCCATGGAACTGGACCAGGCCCTTTGGATAAGTGAAACAGTTGATTAGCTTGAACTATTTAGGAGGTCCCCAGGCAGTGGGACCGGGACCTGTCCTTGGTGCATGAGCTGGCTTTTTGGAACCTAGAGCCTATGCTGAGACACTTTGCTCAGCCTTGGTGTAGGGAGGAGGGCACTGGACCTGCCTAGGCTAAGTCTACCAGGCTGGGCTGACTCCTCAGAGGAAACCTTGCCTTGGAGGAGGTGGGAATGGGAGGTGGATTTGGGGGGAAGGTTGAGGGGTGGGATGAGGGAGGACAGGGGAATCTGTGGCTGATATGTAAAATTAAATTAATTATAAAATAAAAATATATAAAAAAAGAATAATCTTGTCATCTGTAGCTTACAGAATGATCTCTTGTAAAGTTTATATTCAGGTTCCATATTTAAATTAGCACTATATGCAGGTATGTACATACACAAGCACCAAGGAAAACCCACATATTAACTCTTAAGTCAGTTAAAATTTTCTTATATTGGATCAAACCAAACCAAAGAGTCTTTGTGTAGCTACCAATTATTTTTTATCATAGACATTACTATTTTTATTATTTTTCATTGATAAACTTTTCTTCTATCTTTGGGGGTCCAAGAAAGGATTACACTTTCCACTCCCATTGAAGTTAGTTAAAATCATATGATTCTCCTTAGCTGATAAAATGTAAATAAAATTAAAATTAATTCACAGGTCTATTTTCCTTTCCAGCTGTTTCACTAACCTATACATTCAAGAGGTTAATTTCCTTAAGAGATGTTCAGATGGATAAGAAACCACAACCGTCCGACAACTGACATAGTAACATCAAGGAAAGCTATATGCTACTGATACCATCATTATTTTAGTAAGAACATAACTTAGCTTCTTGTGGATGCAATTGCTATCTTTTACAATCACACAACTTTTATTTGAAACTTTGGGTTAACAGGAATTCTGTCTTTTGTCTACGCATTCCTGCTTTCTGGTCCAGACTTGATTTGAAGAAGTCATTCCATCATGCTTTCCCCAATATGAAAGACAATAGTTTGTGAAATCATAAGGCATAATAAACATTTCTTCCCATAAGTTGTTTTATTGGGGCTTCTATCAAAGTAGTGTGACGAGAATCTAATATATATGGGGATTCAAATGCTCTCTCAGAACACAGGTTCTATTTAAAAAAAAGAAAGAAGAAGAAAAAAAATCTTGTCTCAAAATGTCTCAAAAGCCATCTCAATTTCTTACCAGCAGTGTGGCTTAATGTGTGTGTAACCTGCACTTTTGCTTCTCCACTAACACCAACATGCTCATTATCTTGATTTACAAATCAACTATGAAGAGGCTTCATTCACTGCTCATTTTTATTCTTTCCTGTTTAATCAGTAAATATCAGAAGTACTTTAATCAATACTTCAGAATCTAGATTTCTCTAGTTCTCAGAGTGAGGCTCATTTTCCTTTTGTGCCAAATGAGTAAATAACTTAAGGCCTTTTCCTACATAATCATGGAAGTACAGTCTTTTCTCTGGTGCCATGATTTACATTTTTCAGATAATCCATAGAGAAGGTACACAGATTTTTACATGTGTATTTTGACTGTTTATGTCACTTTAGTCAGCTATCAGATTGCCAGTTGATTCAAATCATTCCCTCCTTGCTGTCATACAAATATCTTCCCTAAGGTCCAGCTCTTTCTACCTATACTGTCTCTTCCAAACATTTGAATCAAGATGATCCTTAGCACACCAAAGATAAGGCTCTCCCAAGGTTTTCTTAAAAAATATATTTCTGTATAGGGATGGATGACATAGAAGGAAAATGAATGGCTCACACGTTTATTATTCCTCATAACCCTCAGCCTTTATCCTCTCTGCATTCTAGACTTACCAAATCATTTTTGCATGAGCATCAATAGAAATTATCACCAAAGCAGATTTCTCCGATAAACACAGATTCACAATTCCTGTCAATGGAGACTATAGAATGTACATTTTAATCAGTTCCCTAGAGGGAGTAAATTCTCTATTGGACCATTGAGATTTTTTGTTTGTTTGTTTAGTTGGTTTTGTTTTGTTTTGCTTTTTAAATATTCTTGGACGGACGTTCCCTTTACCCTGAGTATATGCCTCAACTTTCCGTGACTAGAGAGGAAAGGAGGAAAAAATGAAAAATAACACACACAGACTCTTTAAATTACCAAATGAAGCAAACATCATTATTTGCCTACCTAATATCCATCACCATTTTAAACCACTGTAGATGTTTTTGCTTGTTTATGTGCTTGTGTTGTTTAGAAACTAAACATTTTCCAAACCTCAAATTGTCCACTTCATATGGCTAGCATCAGTTCAGTATAAACAATAGCCTTTTATACTTTATATACCTATTAGACAATCACAGTGATGAATGTTTCCATATCTGAGAAGAATCTTGGCTATACAGAAAAAAAAAACTATTTTTTTAATTCAGATTGATGAAGTTGGTCCATAAGAATTTATTCTGAGAGGTTTGTCTTCCATGGCTGGATGTAGTAAACAAGTGAGCCTAACCATGCAATAGAAGCCTTATCTCTTTCTTATCTCATATGCTCTAACTCATAAATGAAAGTGCATATTCATAATTTCAGAAATCAGTAGATTATGTCACAGGTAGAGCACCTTATGTACAAATGCAGCATCTAAAACTTTCATGTGGCAGAGTCCACAATCTCCTAAGGAAATTTCACCTATTATAAATATCCATGAGTTTTTCTTCTTCACAGTAGAAAACTAACAGATCGTGTGAAGGTCTGGAAATGTTTATTTTTTCTTATATATATTCCATATGCATATAAAGTAGGACCTATTTTGTGAGGCAAAAACAATACATCTGGTAAAGATTCAAGATAACACCAGTATTTACTGAATATTCTAGGGGAAAGAGTTAGTCCAATTCAATTCCAGGAAGCATAAATCCACAAATAATATTTTTTATTATTGTGATTTAGTTGAATTTATTTGTTTTCTTCAATAAAAAATAAAAATTCCAGATGAAATAATGAAATGTTTCAGACTGTGTCATTTTTCAAAATATTGTGATCAACATAGGTTCTTTGAACTTTTACTGACTAGAAATGTCTCCATATTTCCTCTGTAGTCTAAACTCATTTTTCAACTTTCAGTAACATTATGGTGGCCCCTCTACTCACTGATATTCCCAAATTAAATACCAATATCTCCTTATACATTTAATTTGTGAAACATGCATTTCCAAATTTTATGATTATAATTTTGTGCTTCATATTATCATCACATTGTTAAAGCCTACATTTCCTCCTATGTTTTAAGTTCATGTAGATAAATACCATGCCTGGTTTTGCCCATAGTAATATCTCTAATGTCTGATGCATGATGAACACAATAAATATCTGTCAATGAAATTAGTGACCACAGGTAATATCTTGCCCTATGAAATATGATTAACTTAGCTTACCTTGCTCTACATGCTCCCATTTGTATGAATAAAAGAGTCATTTAGTCACATAATTTCTATTAACATTCTACAAAACAAGATTTTAAAAACAGATTGATAATTGCATGTATGAAATAAATTGGCAGTCCATTTTTAATGCATTAATGCCTAAAGAACTCTAAATATTTATCCAACTTAACCCATTCATTTTGCAGAGAAATAAAATAAGCCACAGTAATTAAGAGTCCTAAGAACTCACAAATACATAGTATCAGAAAAGAAGAAAAGGAAACCTTTGTTCTGATAGTGAGTTCAATGATCTTTCCATTTCCTTGTAGAGATTCTTTAAACTCAAAATTATATGAGATTTAGGGTTTTTTTTAAGCTCAACAATGGATGATACAGTATTAGGAATTTCATTTTGACCCATT